>JAVQJL010097288.1:0-49033 GCA_036024295.1 Nannoperca obscura
CACTCATGTGCAATAACCCTGGGACACAAATGTTCACTGTACTGTCCACAAGTTATACAAGCTGTACATTGTACATTTGTACATTCTGTATATTTGGTATCATACATATCATTCTGTACATTTAACCATAGCTTTATCATAGTTATATTTATTCCTTGCACTCTGCTCTTATTGCACTTTATCCTTGCACATTGTTTGTCTACTGCATATATGTATATTGAGAGTGAGATAAAATACCTGAGTCAAATTCCTAGTATGTTCACATACCTGGCCAATAAAGCTGATTCTGATTCTGATCAGATCAAGGTTTGGCCTGACAGAAATGCTTGGACATGAGAATGCAGATGTTTTCTCCACACTCCCAGCACTGTTGCTTGATGTGTGAAGAATCCTGCTGGGTCTTTCTCTTGCACAGTGAACACACTTCTGCCTCACCAACACCTCCCCCTCGGGGCCTTTTGGATGTTTTTGACAGAAGCTGCTGAAACTCAGTCAGTATTTTGTTGTCTGGTGCCTTTGCAATGCCCACCACCGTCACTCTTTTGGGGTCAAACACGCAATCCTCCTCTAGGCCGCTGGGCACAGCTTTCAAGCCACATTTGGGTGGTACCCAAGCAGTGTCGTAGCCCTGTGTGCTCCAGGTGTACTGCATAGGATGGTTGTCTGTGTCAATGCGCTTGACACGGCCAATACGCACACGTAGCTCAAGGACCACGCGGTCACTATCCTTACCCCAAAGTGGGTAACGAGACGCCTTTTTTATATTACGACTGACATACACGCCCCTTCCAAGCAAGCCACCCGATGATTGTTTAAAACCACTGGCAATGATTTGGCGTGCGCTGGCAATGCTGGTCCCATGGTACATTCTGTAGACGCCCTTTTTTTGGGGATGCTGGGATGGCCCTAGGTCCACACCAGGAAAAGAAGCACCGTCGTCGATCACTTCCCAACCGGAGAACTGCACGGACATCTTGATTTAGGAATGTGGCTGATTGTTCAAGTCTTGCTGGTTCAAGCTCTGTGACTGTGAAAAAGGAATTCAGAAATGTGGCATCATGACATCAAGCAGATTTAAGAGCAATCAGGGTGTAACTTTTAAGCCACGGAGCCACTTGGTTAACCTGGACAGGTGGCTCTCAAACTCTCTCTCAGTAACCCCTTTGGAAGAAGAAAGTCACCCCCACTCTTATAATAACTAAATCTAAGTTGAACTTAATTGAAACAATGTTATCTACCGATAACTGCATTTCTATTCTTATGTATCTTTCTCATTAGGTTTTGTTGGGCAAATGAAAATGCAAGTATACATAAGTCCCCTGCCACTGCCAGTCATATCTTGCACTGCTCATTTTTATTCTCTGGTTTTCTTCAGTTTAAACAACGTTTTTAATCTATATAATTATCTCTAACTTCTATTAATCTTTTTAAATCTTATTCTTTTGTGTCTTCATATGCACTGTATTTCCTTGTCTGAATGCCTTGTGTTTAATTGCACCGAATAGCCGTGTTGTTGAGGTGCTATACAAATGAACTTGCCTTGTGTCTTTTGTTGCCACGTCGTATTTTTGATTGAATTATCATTATTATTTAAATTTTCGCTCGTTGAATCACCTGTGTTGACTTACTTTTCAAAAGTTTGTGCTTCACGATGATAACTTATATAACCATAGTTGTGATCCGTGTTTGCCAGAAAATTATATATCAATCAAAGTGAATGCCATTTAGAACACAGGACGACTAATAGGCTAAATCTCCTGTTATCTTGTTGACTTTCTTAGCTAAATAAAAGGCTCAGACAGCTTACCGTCAGTGAGGAGTCGCTTAAGAAAAACTTCTGTCCCCACATCTACTTTCGGTTTTCTAACTTTCATTTACCGTTTTGATTACGTCATGATCATGTACTCTCAAGGCCGGTTAGCTCAGTTGGTTAGAGCGTGGTGCTAATAACGCCAAGGTCGCGGGTTCGATCCCCGTACGGGCCAATGAGTATATTTTCCCATTTTCGACTCACCATTTCTATGTTTGCAAGTGGAGATCGACCCTTGACCTCCAAATAAGATTTCAGAATATTGTACTATATCCCAATAGTACACTTGTACATTGTAATAGCAATGGCCTTGTTTTAAACATTGAAATGCACACAATAATAGACAAACACTTGTGGTGAATTTGTAACATCTTAAAATAGCTACTATTTAATTACATCACTTGTCACACACAAAAATAATAGCAATGTATATATATTATTACATTTTTATTTATTTTAAACAAAAAAGTGTGTTTCAGAGTCAGGTCTAACAAGACTTTTACATGAATGACAAATCGTGGCTGAATCCTGTATGTTTTAAAGTTAAAACAGATGGAGTTAAATGATTTAAGATACACCTGTCACTGACATTGCCAAATATGAATGGCTTTAAAAAAAATCTTTCACAAAAGTATCAGATTTCTGTAATTAAATTGCATTTCCTTTTCACAAAAGGTATTCCACTTCAAATTGCAAGATACTTTCTCTAACTTTCAAAGAGTGATTCAATTAAATATTGCCATGGTCTAAATAGCTGGGGCTATTAAGATGTGAATAAATCACATAGGATGTGAATAAATCCAGTGAGGAAACAATTAACACTGTCCCTCACAAGCATGCCTTTTGGTTTAAAAGGAGTTTGGCTCTTTCTTTTGCCACAGTAACAAGGTGCTCCTCTTCAGCTGATAAAGTCACAAATCAGTGAGCTCTGCCACCTTGCTGCAGATGTGTTTCATATCCTTCTGAAGCTTCTCCTTGTCAAGGCGGGATTTGATGTCACCTATCTGTTTCAGGGACTCAATGGCATCATGCACAGACAGGAACCCTGTCCAAAAGAGAAGCACCAGACATAATGCATTTGAGCTGAAAATTAATAAACCAATGTTGTAATGATACTGAGTTGGGCTTTTGGTCTGCTGTAGACTGCTTATAATTATCTTTAATGTGGCCCTTGTTTCATTTGGCTGTTATAGTGACAGTTGCAAAACTTGTTATATTTCTGTTTAGTTTCAATTAATTTAATGATGTTAGCGTGTATTTTGCTATCTCTATTATCCTGGTGGTCTCTGTTTTTAATTTCTGGTTAAAATTCGTGTTGGTCCTAATCATCAGTTTCCATGACATCATTAAGTAGTAAAGAACATACTGCTAAAAATGGAAATTTGTTTCAAATATTGCATGCACTCTAAGGAGTAATATTCAGTAACTGTGAACTGTGAGAAAGAAGAATAAACCTTCTTCTACATTGATGGATATTAAATCTCTCGCCTTCTCTTTCAGATTCCCCGCCTGTCTTGCCACGAATATTTACGACACTCATCAATAATGCATTGCTTTTCTCCCTTCTATTAACATCTCCTTCCATCTTTTCCCCCTATACTTAAAATAGAGCAATGGATAGATGGAGGGATGGCTCTTTGGTACTGAGTTCAGCGGCTGAGCAGTGATTCATAAAGTAGTTTACCTCTGCTCTGATTTACTGAGGGAGGCTTTGCCTGTTTTCTATTTGTCTACGATTTAATAAGAGCTGGAGACTGAGAGAGGTTGACAGAAAGTGGGGAAGGTTTGAGGGCTCCTGGGAAACGAGCTTCCAATTGACGCAGCAGTGAGATGGGGATTGATGTCAACAGCAGCTCGATGCTGAGCTGCTGTACTGGGTTGCCTGGATAGCTGTGTATACACATGACATGTATGAGCTATTAACTTTTAGGTAGCTACATGAATCAGCTGTAGCTCCCGTCCATCTAATTTAATCTAGGTAAAATCCCTGCTGGAATTGCATTTTGGATTAGGAGCTCATGTTAGTTAGTGTGTTGCTAGTAGTTTTCTTTGTCACATAAAGAGAGAGGGGTTTGACTGGCTCAGCTGACCATGTCTCTAGAAATAGATCTGTATATTGAAAATCTATGTATTTAAGACAATTATGTTCTGTAGGCTATAACAGTTATATAGACTTTAACCTTGGTCCAAGTCTGTTGCCAGTTGGAATCTGATCCTGGCCTATCCAAGAGATTTTCAAGCCAGTTAGAGGCCAATCCTGAGGGAGTCATTTAATCCATCACTGTTTCTGATCAGATTCCGTAGTCATGTTTCTCCTTGAAATAATATTATTAATTATAATATATAATTCATATTGCAATAATAATAGCCTATTACCTAGAAAAAGAGAAATACACAAACCCACTTTACGATGTGGTTGTCACCATGGAACCCACATGAAGTGTAAGTTCAAAGCTTCTGAATTAGGCATATTGCCTCCTCCGTAATCAAGCTCAGCTCTTACTACCAGATTAATTCAAATATAACTCTCTTCTCATGCTTAATTTAAGATATCACCTTGACCACTGTCATTAACTTGGAAATTAAGCATCTCATTTGTGGGCAAAAGAAATGAATTATATCAGTCAAGTCATTTTAATGTATGATTAATTATGGACCTCACTCTCTTTTTCTACCTCTTTTGTGAAGCGTTCGTGCATGTGCACTTTTTCCTTGACCTATATGGTAAGGTACATAGTAGTATATGTGTAGTTTGGGTGTGTTTACTCACTGATGACAGCAAGTTACAGACAGCGCTCACCCACCTTTGTGGTATTCCTGTTTGAGCAGCTGCAGCTCCTGATGAAGGCTGCTCTCCACACAGGTCATTCTTTTACTGAGTTTGGTTTCAGTGTGTTTCAGCTGATCTACCTGACTGCGGTCAGCCCGGACCTGCTGGGTCTCAAACTGCTCCACACGGGCCCCCAGAGCACGTAGCCGGTCAGCTAATCTAGACGCTGCCTCTAACTGAACACAAAACACACACACACACACATAGAAACTAAGAATCCAGATTTTAAGGTGCTGCTTCTGACATTTGAGATTTACAAATTCAGATCCACAACAAAAAAGATATTTCTGTAACCGGCAAGGTCACCACCAAGAAGACTTGCAGCTACTTCAGTGCATTTGACAGTTTTTCTATGGCATGAAACAGAAAGAGGGTGTTGTGCATCAGGCAAAAATTGTGCTAAAGCTTTTAAAGATTTTGATGGCAGTAAAATGAAAGAAAAAATAATATTAAAAATAACATTGTAAATGGGACAAGAAGCAACATTTTCTTTATTAAATGTGCATTTATATGACAGGTCTTAGTTAATTTAATGACGATCACCTTGGAATAAGTTACCAATACAACCCCACCCCCACCCTCTGCAGCTTTCTCAGCATCTGTTACACCTGATTAGCATTTTTCAAAGTTAAGTTCTTTTTTTGTCACAGCTCAAAACGTGTGACTTTAGCCTGCACATTTGTGAACCACACACAAAAAAGTTGTGTCTTGCAGATCTAGAAAATTTGAAAGGACAGTAAAGGAGTAAAGGAAGACAAATGTACAGATATACCATATTCTGAATGTGGCCTGCACAATATTACATTTTGTTATTGTGGATATCATGGCATAAACTGTGGGTCAAACTGACAGCTACGGTACCATTTGTTCCTGCTGTTGTGTGCAGTGCTGGACTGAGCTGTTGAGCTGTTGTTCTGTCCACTTCCTCAGCGAATCTGTCTGCTCCTTGGCTTCCTTCAGTTCACCTGACATCCTGCAAATCCATCAAGAACAGAAGGCTTTACTTTGAAAATGCAGTCACAGATGAAAGTAATGAAGTTGTAAATTGCATTCTTTTGGTTTCTTTTTTCAAACTAGACACAGAAAAGGCCATTAGTAGATTAGATTAGATTATAAATATCTTAAAAATGCAAACAAACTGACTAATACCTGTAAACCTGAGCAGTACTGGCTGTAAATGTAGGCCCATCATACGCAACTCCTACTTGGCACTATTTGGTGCTTGGCATCGAAATAAGAATGTCTGTTTTCATAACCAATACTTTACTCCTTGTCTTTTCACTGAGTAAAATGTCTGTGTTGTTAAAAGCTGAATGTAAATCATAAATCAATAATTGACATTCTGTCACTTTATTGTTCAGCTGGTTGAAGCTGTCAGTGTTCAGAATAGCCTTCTCTCTTTGGTAATTAGAGATGAGACTGCCTCCGCAATAGCACCTTTTTCCTTTGGTTGACTTGATGCCAGCCTCAGCATGAGCAATGCTGTTACTCTGCGGTTGGATGCTGTTACTATTATGTGCATAGTGGCACACAAACTCACATTCACACAACCAAATAGCTGAAAGCACATCTGCACACATGCAAACATAAGCATCAAAGTGCTTAGAGATGTACATTTGCAGATTGTTTCAAACACTATATTCATCAAAGTACTAGTAATAATCTTTTTCTTCCACACATGGTGGAATGACGCTGCAATATGCTGCATTAGCAGTTAAGAAACACTTGATGTTAATCTTAAGAGGTTGCTATTTATATGTAGCTCACATAGCCCATTGGGTCAACAAGTGTCTCAGATGAAAGCAGAAACCTTGGAAATGCTGAGTGAAATATTGTGTGGGTTGTATTCTAATGTAGGACACAATGCACCCTGTGGAACCTGGGAATTTCTCTCTTGGGTAAAATGAGAAAATCAATTAACCCTTGTGCTACCCTGTGGAGAAAACACTGGGTCTAGACAATGGGCCACTGGGTCAATATGACCCAGCAAGGTAGCACATGGGTTAAGCAAATGTGATGTGTGTGTCTGTGTTTGACCAAAATAAAAATCAATCTGCTACAAATGAATTCACCTCTACATGTCTGCTGCTGCAGAGATACCTCATTTATAACACCATGCTGGCTGGCTAATGTTGACAGTTGTTAAGCCAGGCGTACCCTAGACAACAGGACAGCTGATTTGGGGGCGTGTTAGATGAGATTTTAGAATCTGCCCGTCTCCATGGGGGTTTATCATTTCCCTGTTGTAAGAGGGCCAGTGTACTTTTATGTAATTACTGTCTTTGTGTTCTTGAGCTTGTCTGAAATGTATTATCCAACACATTTGATTCTTTTGTCAGTGGCCTCACACTGTGAGCAGTAGAACGAGCCAAAATGTTACTGTCAAGTAATGTAAGATGACGTTTGACAAAGTGACACCCTGTGGGTGGCTCGCCTTTCCAATTGCGTGTGTGTAGATATCTTAGAAGTGTATTTTAAGGTGCAATCTCTAATTCCAAACTGTGGACTAATTTTTTTGTAAAGGATCCTCTTCAAATTTGGCAACACAAGTGGCAGGTCAAGTTTAGATAGTAAACATCACTGACAAGTTTGGGAATATTTAAGGATGGTACATCTATGATCAACCCTGGATGGGTGGATGTGAGATATAATATTGGTAGAAATTAGATTTTTGTTTTTGTCATTATTCTACCTGTTTCAGAAATGCAGACAGTGTTGCTTTTCATCTATTTTTATCTATTGTTCTTTGGGTTCTAACATGATCGGTGACCTGGTTTTCATTACAGATCCACAACATTACTAAATACAGCGTAGTCATCATTCATGTCTCTCTGCTTCTGTTTCCCTTATGGTAAAACTACGTGATTCATTCTGCATATCACTTCCAATCGAGATTGTTTATCAGCTGGATCAGTAAATCAACTTAACTAACAGCTTTTCTGAGCCTCTGGCATCAATATTTTGAGACGACCATGCCTCTGAAATGCCCAGCTTGAAGAAGCTATAGAGACAGTTAGAACAGACTGGGGATAATATTTCATAAGCAAATTAGTAACTCATGGATTTTTCTTTATTATGTTGGTCTTGGGCCAAATGAAAAAGGGAACACAATCAGCAACTTGTGGAGCCCTGCTAAAAGACAGAAATTAGACAATGGCCATAGAGAATATGGCACTGAATAGAAAATATTCTTTTAAGAAATGACATTTGGAGAAAGTAAGGAGTTTAAAGCAAATGTTAAATTAAAAACAGACGTTTCTAACATACACTGTTTAAAGGTTCACTTAGATAATTATTGTAAAAGAAATATCTTCATGTAAATACTGATATTATTTTAAATACTGACATTGTTTGCATGTTTAGCAGCAGCCCAATTTTAAACAGGTGAATTCCTGGAAGGATACATTGTAGCAGTATGTATGAATGTCTGCATGAATCATTAGCACCATGAGATAAGATGGTGTTCATAATAAGATGTTCATAATCACAGCTAACGATGTTGCTGTTAAACTACTGAAGCAGCAAATTGCACCGAGGTCACTCCATGAAAAAGAGATAAAAAGAAATCAGACAAATACATACATGCCTTACTATTACAACAAGTGACCCAAGGGTGTTTGCGTTGTGCTTACTCTTTAATTAATGAATTTACCTGGCCTCTAGTAGTTTAACTTGTGTTTGCAAATCAGACATGGAGCTCCTTTGGCCCTGAGCATGCTCTGAGACTGAGACTTCCAGTCTCCCCAGATGATGATGAAGCTGGAAAAAAGAAAACACACAAGCACATGCTGTGACATTGGAGCATCTTGTGGTGCCGGCTCCTTGATCTGACCATTACCCTTTGCGCTTTCTGCTGAGTCGAGCTGATTGTGCCACTGCAGCACTCCTGTGGCCAGTCAGGAGGAGTGGGAGTAACAGTGGTGACCCACTTCCTCTGAACTTTCAATTATCTTTATGGTACATGCTTGACCACTGCTCCACAGCTAATGTGCTGTCATTGCAAAGATTTACCACCATGTGCCACCAACAGTGCAGGCTGAATCAGTGTGTGTGTGTGTGTGTGTGTTGACTGCAGTTGTAGTCAGCTTTAGATTAAGTATAGTAATGGAGAGCATATGTGTCCTAATCCAGGGTTTTAATGTTTTTTTTATAATATTGGGTGGGTGGGCAGGGGTCGCGACTCATTTCTGTCCAACACGGAGCCTTTGGAGTTGTCACGTGTAAAATGAATGACTTGAAGACATAGACCGAGTCGTTAAGTGAACTAGTAATTTCTGTCCAATACTGAGCCTGTGTAGCTGTCATGTGAAATATGAAACTTGTGCATTAATATTAGGATGTATATTATGTGTATATAGAATATTAGAGATGAACTGTGCCTTGCTTGGAAAGAGGACGGGAGCAGCAGGGAGTGGTGACAAACAGCAGCAGTATGTATCAGAGGATGGACTTTTAAAGAAGATTTGCTTTTTGTCACTGGTGTAGCTGCATAGTACATAGTGTGTACTTCAGCTAAACAGCAGCCTCGTGCTTTGTCTGCCCTCTGTCAGCACTGATGCACTGTTGCTCACCTTGCCTTCCAGCTCTTTGAGCCGTACATCCACAGTTGTCCTGAGCTCTGCCACATCCTGCTGCAGTCTAATCAGTTGCCCCTCTCCAGAGCTCACGCCAGAACTCAGCTTGGCGATGCTGGCATCACACCTGAGATAATAGGTGGGGGAGCAGAGAGGGACCACTGAATGAGAATAGTGCGGTGGGAGGGAGTCAAGTAAAAGGTGTGGAAACCGAGAGATGAGCAAAAGGCTGGAGAAAACAGGGAGGAAGTGTTTTACTGCGCACACACGTCACGTGATAGACAAACAAACAGATAGATGGAAAAAAAATCATACAGCTGCAATTATCAATACTTTCCAAGGTGAGCTAATGGAAACCAAAAGAAGGCTCTACTGAATCATAAGCAGTGATAATGTATCCTTTGGATGGTAAACAAACACATTTGAAAGTTCCAGCAGATACATGGTTTTGTCTGTTGATGAAGTACTGATTAAAACACTTGATTAAAAATCATGACAACCAATCAAACAAGTAAACTAGTTTCATAGATTTATCACCAAACACAATCAGCAGATTGGGCAATAAGTCTCTGGCATGCAACATCGTGTTTCTAACATACTCTCTGCTCCACAGGATAAACATGAACTATGCTGACCCTTATTATCAGCATTAGAATATAGCTGTCTTCCTTCCTACTCTTAATTTAAGATGCCATCACTAAAGCCTGCAAATACACTTTCTCCCTGTCTCTATCAGGGCTACTGTGTGTGTGCTGATGTCAATATGTCAATACAATGTAAGCTCAACAACCAAATCTAGCAGCTAAATGTGGAGATGCCCGGTGTGAAATTTGGGTTATTTTCTCTGTAGACCACTTCAGTGCTTCTGTAAAGGGCTTCACAGAACAATACAGTTTATCAACAACCACTGGCCCTTAACTTACTTGATTATTTATGACTAACATAAAGAGGTCATTAGACTGAGTGGGTGAAGTTTTTCTACAGCCTTTATTGGACCATAAATCAAATGTTTGTTGAGTAATAGACAATATCCTGTCTCACCACTGACCTCTTAAGCACCAGGAGGAATGCAGGCCGGCTGTGAAACAAGATGTTCACAAAAGAACACTACATCTTTGATCAGCTGTCTTATGACAATTTACATGATCTCAGATGTATTGACTAATGATTGCCAGGGATGTTAAGAATAATTCAGTCTAGCTAGCTGCACAGCAAAAACACAGCTGCTAATGCAAGTGCTTTTAAGGATCTAATAAAAACAATCTGCACAGACAAAATAATGAGCAAGTGCTAATCAGCATCTAGAAGACCTAGAAACTTCACTCTGGTGAGAATTAAATAATTAACGTGTGCATGTGTGCATCTCTGTGAGAGTGTCAGAGATTATGCCACTGTGGATTGGAAGTTGCGAGACTGTGGAGAGCTTCAAGACAGAATGAAGGGCACAATTTCACTTCACAAGAGGGATATTAGCAAGTAAAGTTAATCAGTGTAATCACATGTGCATCAGACCTGGTTCTAAATAATTGTACCAGTTCCTTCAAATAATGCTTTGGAGTAAAGTTTTACTCTGCTAACACTTGGCAGTCACTTCATCGTTGTATTTGTTAACACTCTGTACAGTTTGTACCTCAGTGTTTGCATACAGGCCTGGTGTGCATACCTGGCTACTCTTCCTCTCAGGTCTCCAATGCCTGCCATGTTCTTCTGGTCCAGGCTTTGAACAGCCATTGTGGTTCCAGAAGTGACGGAGTCCCGCTGGACAATCTGTCTCTCCAGGGCCTGCTCCGAACAAGAAAGCACATTTGTCTATTTAACATTAAGGGAATGGTCATTTTCTTCTCAGCAAGTTAATGTGGAGTAAATTACAGATCTAGAAATATACAAATTGTGTTGTTTATATGACAAAATGTTTATATAATAGTTTATTTGGAACTGGCAGAAAACTAAGGATGCCAATTGACAATATAATGTTTATTCTCTTCCTGCTCCTCAGTTGAATGCTGTCAAAGTAATTATTGTGGTAAAACTACAATATGTCCTTTACTGACAAAGATACCCTGAAACTGCTAGAAATGTCATCACCACCTTTGCATGAATGATCACTGTAGAGAATAGGCCATTCACATGTGCACAATGTATCTCTGTTAACCCAACAAACAGGAGTCAGCCCTCTGGCTTCTCATGACACCAAATATTCCTTTCATTTGAGCATTTACATGTCACGGCACAGCTTATTACTTCTGTATGTATGGAATTAATTAGCTCCTAGGCATGCGTGTAATATTTCAGATAATGACAGCCTCTAATGATATTAATGGACTATTTGGTATGCATTGATAAAGTTATGTATTTCAATTTTTGATTTATTCTCTCAAAACACACAATTGTCATGAGTCAAATTTCCATGCACTTCCCGGTAATTCTTCTGACTACTGTAAGTAGTTAGTGCATAACTTGGCAGTATTTAATTAACCACAAACTATGCACATCATTCTTTTATTTTTCTTATGCAGACACAGAGTCCACGAGCTGATGGTGATGAGGACTCAGGCAGGCTTTGCTCAGGCGCTGCACCATTCTATCAGGTGTAATCAAATCAGCTGTGAGTTTGTGGGCAGGAGTGGGTGTGTGTGTCCGGGTGTGTGCGCGACATCAAAAGAGACGAGGACAAAAGAGGAAAGAGTATAACAGGCTGAGCAATAAAAGAAGACCAGACAGGTAGAGAGAAAAGAGAATCCACACAGATGGACAATAACTTTATCCACATAATGAGATGTTTAAAAATTAAAAAAAGACTGATGGACGCAACAACACCCTTCCCACTAACATCCACAATTTTTCCACTTTTATACCTGTATGTCCATGCTAAGCTGCTTGACAATACGTGTGATGGTCAGTATGTGATTCTCCAGCAGCTTGCGGGAAAGTGCCTCGACCTGGACGGAGCCCTGGGTGGACTGCAGACCTGCTGCAACCTCTTCTTTGATCCTGAAAGCCTGCTCCAGCAGCACAGCAAGTGTCCTCTCCTGACCGCTCAGACGACCCTCCAAGACATCAGGCCTTAACCAGGAACAGAATAACAAGCTTTGACTAGCTCTTTATTATTGATTTTGGACATTTAGGGATGTGTGTTGCAAATCATGAAAAGTCAAGTCAACTTTAGACTCGGGAATTCTACAGTATGATTCAATGAAGCATTCATCCACCCAGAAAAATAATGAAGGCGGAATGAGATGATGTGCATTGGTTTTCATACCCTCTGGTCATCCTCAGACCAGATCTCTTATTGACTTTATGTCCGTGTGCATGTCGTGTCACCCTGCTTGATGCCACTGGGGATTAAGGATTAATTTGATTAATGTGATTCACAGTGGTGTTAGAAAGGTCGCTGGTGGTTCCCAAATGTAATTCCATCCCATCAGCTGGGGGGAAATTGAACTACCTTGGTGACCTACAGTAGTATAACGTATAAAGTAATAGTGTTGATAGTTGATGGTGTTGATGGTTAAAATGAATAGAAATATAAAATACAGCAATTCAGTAACAAAAGTTACCTGTTGTGATTCTGATAGAGCTGTAACTTTGACATTCTTCTTGTCTAAAAAGAAAAACACATATTACATATTTTTACAGTCGTTTTTCCTCAAATGTGTTTCTAATTTGCTCTGTTAACCTTACTGCTCTGTTAAATGTACTTTTTTTCATTGTTAAAATCAACCAAACTCTCCAGACTCCTCTCCTCTCCAGGCATAACAAGACCCATAGAATGCAGTGCAATATGTTTTCTTTTAACAGGAATATATTAAGCAGTCATTTTCACAAACGTTTCCATTTTAGAATACTCACAGGCCTGTGCTTTTCTTCAGCCAGCTCTTGAGTTCATGTCTTTATGTTGTCACTTGGTAACTGTGGTATCCTTGAGAGGGGTGTGCCTGCCTGCCAGTGTGAATTTGTCAACACAGTAATGTGAGAATGATGCATTGTATACTTGGTGAAGCAGCTTAACTCAGCAAACCAGAAAATTGAGTGTGAACATTACATTTATTTAAACTCAAGGAAACGTAGCTGACTAACTGACCAGTCCACAAAAGTCAAAAGACAACTACACTTGTTTGTCAAAGGCAAGTAAAAAGACCTGCTCTCTCTGAGTTAGTCCTTCTAGATATTCTATGACCTGGATGGTTGATTACTTTGTAGATACAGAAATCTCAAAACAGTTTTGTAATGTAATGTTGACTTAAGTCACTTCTTCACTTCACTAATATCTCTTTTCTCTGATTTATAATAAGCTGTTAAATGATCTTTTCTACCAACATTTGGGTTTCAATTGGTGTCTTATTGCATTGGAGTTAGCTTAATCGTGATAAATAAATAATAAAAAAATATACCATAATAATTTTAATAAGGGTCTATTGCATTTGTCTGTCAAGTATAGCAACCAAGCCCTCCTTGGTCTTTTTATTTCGTCATTGTTTGTCATTAGCCCGCACTAAGAGGTTGTACCAGGCTGAGGCTGAAAAAACATATTATTGTGATTATTTGAGCTGCGTGCAGGCAGAAAGCGAATATTGGCCAAATCATTAAAGGCATCAGCTCTGCAAGCCATCCCTCTGCTGTTTGACTGAACACAATATAACTAGCTATTCACTGAACATCCAGCTTTTCTCTGACTGAATGAATTATGAACATGAGCCAAAACTTAGAGTGAAAAGGGTCTCATCATGTTTCACTTATCCTAGACCTATATACAGCGCAAGTCAAGTTCTTTTAGTAGTGCCACTGAATAATATCTAATTGCAGTCAGTGGAACAACATGATTCTGAGTTTTTAAGTGTCTCTGTCTGTTTGCAGGTGTGTGTGCACAGACACTATCAGCAGGATTAAGGTTATTAAACGGAAACACCTGCTCACTGCAGACTCATCAGTTATGATGTTAGCTGAAAGGAATTGTTTGGCTCACATCTCCATCTTCTTAATGGAAAGAGGGGTTCAGGGCAGTTCTCTGTAATGCTGTCAGTGCCCTCCTGGTTGTAATTAAAGTCTATATTTTGTAGGATGGGTGAGATATCAAGCAAAGTGATCCCAAGTTCTAACAAAATCCGTTATTGGCTTCTCATCCAATGTTTGACATTCATCCAGACTGGTCACTGATGTGTCTATATGGCAGAAAGCACTTACGGTTACAGAAGTTGTATAAAGTGTTGCCATAAATCACCACACATAACTAAAGGTTGATTATCATTTTCTCATTATTAGAGGGCCAAGGCCAATAGCTCGCAACAGAAGGCTCTTCATCACTTTCATCATCACTTCTTCAGTGATGCTATTGTCATTATCACCGTGTCAGCACTGTTTGCAGATAAAAGGTCATTCTGTGACCTCTTATGCGTGTGTAGTGAGAATTAGATGGACGGAGGTATTCATTTGTGTTATTGTCTCTCTCTGTTTGTTTATGTGAAAGTGGGTACTGTGTTAACCAGGGGGACGAAATAGGCCAACACTGAAACAAGGGCCAGAGGGCTAAGACATAATGAGTTATTATACACACAGCACAGCATCTGAAAAGAGAAGAGGCGGTTCAGCGCTGCCTGCTCACTACTGCACGTGGGTGATAACATTCACTGAAGGCTGACCTAGTATTTGATGCGGAGAACATATCCAGACGTGGCTACAGTGCAGGAACATCCACATGTTACAAAAGAGAACAAGTCTTTAAAACCTCACTCTCAGCTCTAGATTTACCAAGGTCACTGCTTTGACAGTGTATGTGAGTGAATGTAGTGGCTGTAAATCACTATGCACAAACAACACATATCAAACTGCAGAGACATAAACTCAGATTGGGGTGACAGGGGATCCACAGCTGAATTATAAACATCTCCAGGCATTGTGTGGTTGCGTTATGCAATCACCAGTCAAATGACATGGTTGGCCAGAGGGAGGCGCGGTGCAGTACTAGTCCTTCATTTGAATATAACAATTAATAGGGAAGTTTGACTAAACCCTGGTAAAGCACGGTGGAAAGAGCAGAGACCCAAAGACCGTCAACAACCAAGTGCAACATTTACCGAGCACTACTCTTGCAGAAGTCACTGCGTGTGTTCCAAGTTCACCACTGAGGTGAGATACATCTTCATTTGATGAAGCGATTGCTTGCCGTCCGCGCTGCACGCTGTGTGGCATAACATTTACAGTGCTGCCTGCAGGCTCGTTGGGAGACTAACACCCCCTTCATCATCACACTGTGCGTCTCCTTGTTGGCGCTCTGAACTGATCATCAGTGGAAGTGCTCCCGAGCTGCAGCAGCCCAACTGTGACATCCTTCCACTCTTCAGTGTGTGCTCAGGCTGGCTGGCTGCTGCACAGGCACCATGGAGCAAAAATCACCAAAGGATGACAGCACCGCCAAGGGACAAGAGTCTCTGTCCTACCAGCGGAGGATGTGGAAGAATTTCCAGGAAAAAACCAAGCCGTGGCTTAGTCCTAAACTGGGATCGGAGCGTCGGGGTGCCGGGGGCGCCGAAGGCAGCAAAAAGGAATCGGGTTTATGGATGTTTAAGAGGAAAAAGAAACAGTTGGACCGAGTGTTTTCGTCCTCCCAGCCGAATCTGTGCTGCTCCACGCCGGCGCCTTTTGAAGGAGATAAAAAGTCTCATGGAAGCGACGCGGTCCCGGGCACCAGCGGTGACGGGCAGCCTCTGCTGCAGACCCTTGGCGCAGCTTCTGGAGGCACGGGGAGCAAACCCGAGCTGACGGCGCACGGAAGCCCCAAACTCCCCGTTTCCCAGCTGATTATGTACCAGCAGAAGAGCTCCTCTCTCGGCTCGGCGTGCTTCGAGAAACTGGTGGTGGACCCGGCCGCGGTGGTGGGAGAGGAGGAGCAGCTGCGTAAAAACGCAAGTGATTCTGTGAGTAAAGAGCATCTGGTAGATTATCTATTACCACCAAGTAAGGCTATTGCAAAAAAAAAAATCCATAAGGAGCTCTGGAAATTAAATAAAGGAGACAAGTTTCATGATGGTGGTGCTGCGACGTGCTCACTGCCCGCATCATGTGATGCACTCAGTCCACTGCTTTCTTTACTCTGTCCTGTAGCGTATAGGGCTGTATGGGCCAGATGGCTACAACTTATGCCAGTGTAGGCCTATGTGATCATCACAAACACGCTTACATCACAAACTGCATGGTTTGGTATCAAGTCACCGCCATAGTCACACACATCCAGACTGTATAAGGATATTTGAATTAAAGACTTCCTGATAGGATTTCTACACATGCTACATCCTCTGATGTCATTAATAGAAACCTCCTTTTTCCTGCTCACATCCTTTTCTTCCAGTGGGCTATAGGGATTATCCCCTAGCTTCACAGTCCATCTGTCACAGTGTACTGACCTTGCCTGTATAGTGGCTGCACATGCAACAAGCCCATGCACGTCCAAGGGTTCATGCCTTTCCTTTTCATGAGAAGTGACCAGTTGGCAAATTGTTATCATCAGGCATGCCGCCAGCAGTGTTGGAGACGGATGGCCATATTCCCACACAACTCAGCATGCTGAGTCAGGGTGCCCTATAGGAGAAACAGCATCAAAGGGATGTGTCAGTAGAGTAGGCTAGTTGTGAAGACTAGTCACAAAAATGGAACACAGCCCTAAACGTCCAAGAGAAAACGTGAACGTTTGAGTCTTAGTCAAAGCGTACAGAAAACACTTTCTGATGAGAGTAATAATTACGTAAAAAATCTTTAAGGTCATGTCTGGACCCACGCCTTGTCCCCTGATTGTAGTCCAAATCACCATTCCTACTGTAGGCCATGCCATTTCAGATAGGCTGTTCTGATATTTAAATGTACTGTTGCTAGAAATAAAACTGAGGATACAGAATGTGGGCATGCCCATAAGCACATTTCAGTGGCGTGCAGTTATTGCAAAGCGTTTTATCTCACCACTCTTGAAGTGCTCCAGACCTGCTTCTGAGCATCATCCAGATCGCTGTCTAAAAGTGATTTACCATATAAGTACACTTCACCCCACTGAAATGTGGCACCAAAGATCTCTTATCCATTAAATCTCTGTGAGAAGTGTAGTGCACTCAGCTGAAGGGGCAAAAGAAAGCAAGTATTAATGACTTCATTGAAACTGATCTTGCAGCTTCATCACAGCACTTACCAGGTCAGTTACATAATACACAGAGAGATTGCACACCAAATAAAGTTTTAGCATTCAGCGTGAGCCATTAGTTACTTCCTGTTTGTTGACATGTTTGTCCAAGCTTCTGTTGTTCATTTGTTGGATTTTCCACATAGCTGGAAAATAAACACTACACACAGCAACAGCATCATCTTCTCAGAATATAGTACAGTGATAGCGTAATTTGTTGTTAGCTAGACTGTGTCTGCATGTACAATCACGGATGTAAGATACAGTTTGATCCTCATCTATTATGTTTAATATATTAATAGAAATGAAGAAAAGATGGCGTGAGATGATGGTCGATGAGAGGAAATAAAGGTGATAAAGACAGGTCAGACAAGTGGTTGATGCATTTGTTTGCATGTGCATATTGATGATGCACTTATGTGCTACCTAAACACTTTACTAGCCCCACAAGTATTATAACTCAAAGTCACACACTTTTACAGTCACCCACAAATCCAGCATTAGGTGACTGCATACAACTTCTCATTACTAAAATGAGAGCATAAAGTTCTAAGCCACAATTTCATAAATGAAGTAAGGATATATGGAACATAAGCAAAACATTATTTCACAGTTTGATTTAGAAAGTAAGTGATGGAAGGGATTACTGCCAAGTTCTAGAAGTAATTTAATTATTGACTCAATGTAGAAAAAAAAGCACATTTGCTGCTTCCAGTGCAGAGCAGTTAGATGTGTGTGTGTGTGTTTCTGTATGTGTGTAAATGTTACAGTAAAACATGACAGGGGAAAGCACCTGCTGGAATATAATAGAATAAATATATCTATTTTATAGTCTTTCACTTTGAGAGGAGTTAGTGTAGGTACTGTATTTATCATGTTCTTCCTCATTCTGTCTCTGTAATTGTAATTTCCACATTTTATAGGATTGATCCCATCTTAGTCTCTCCCTTCATTTTTAAGTTTTATTAGATCTTCAGAGGTTTCAAATGTTGAGCTAAACTTTATCGATGTCACACTCTTGTCTTTCTCTTGTGTGCTTAGCTCTCTAACCTTAAGAGTTGGCCTTCTACCATCACCTTACTGAGCTGCTAAAAGCCCAGTGTCAAGAAAGCTACAACAATTATATTGACTGGGGGCAGATATATTTTTCAACTGGACATTTTACTCTGCTCATATTTGGCAACAATAAAGAAATAAAAAAAGCTGGTATTGATTTGGACTCACTGGGTCACATTACATGGTAGGTAGTCTACTGAAAATTATATTCTATTAAAATATTTATGTAAAGTAGGCCTGCATGAATTATACATTAGCAATCAACATGTTTTAATCAAAATGTTCACTAATGTGGGTAAGTCAGCATGAAGGTATTGACAAGAAACAATAATATTGTGCAATTTAACAGTAATATACTGATGATTCCTAAACCAACCCCAAGCGGTTAAACGTGAGGCCTGGGAGATGAGCTAACCTTCCCCCTGCTGCCAACTGTGGGTGTCCAATATTCAACTTAAAACTAACTTCACCGCGGGCCAGGAACCTAATACAAACTACACACCTGAATTAGTTAGCTTATTTAGCTAACAGCAAAAATGTAGGCTATATTAGAAAATGTTTTTCTCCACCAGTCCTTCAGACAGATACCACCCCACCTGAAGAAACGTGTGGATTCAAAATGTGAGGGAAATCAGCGGAGAGAGATGAATGCATAGATATAAAACAGTAGATGTGATATAATAATAACTTGCTATACCAGAATGGAACCAAATGGCAGCCATTTTACCTGAGTCCCCTTTTAAACTTGCTGTAATTGGAACCTATGGTGAAATAGGCCTATGTTGTCTTTATAATCCTGGTGTTTTTCTACCAATGCACCAATACTGTTTTTTATTGTATATGTTTATTTTATTTTATTTTATTGAGTGTAAGACAACTGTGCCTGTCTAGAATGAACCAAAAAAAGAAAGATTCTGGCAGAAATCTAATTATTATAGCTCCATGAGAACAAGTCATGCTTCCATCATGAAGATAATCTCATAATTGTGCATTTATATTGCATTAATTGTTTTCAATTTAGCCTAAACTTTATATGTAAGGGTTGTCTTTTGGTATTTTTAATGGATATATTGCACTAAGCAATATGTTTAATGCAGAAATCTTAAATAGATTCAGTATTATGGCCTATGTTGGCAGGCAATTACAATCAGAAACACGAGAAAAACACACCTAATGCAATATATTATTATATTTATTAACATTATAAATAGCAATATAATTGAAAAATAATTGATGATGAGAAGAGAGGTTGGATATCCTTGCTAACTGTAAACGAAGAGTATTTTGTTGATAAAGTTTAGTTTTGAAAGGTTTACTTTGTGCTGTAAAGCCTTCAGCACAACTCCTGGTGAACTCGTCGCAGTTGTTTTTCATTCTCGTGGCGGTAACGTTATGGACGTTATTTACGATATATATATACACGATTATAATATGGAGAAATCATGGGAATTTTGCAATTTGCAAGCTGGACCTGAACTGTAAAGTACAAATCTCCTGTCTCCGACTGGAAACATAGATTATTTAGTATTTTCTTTACTGAAAGGAAAAGCGTGTAAAGGCGTGAGGTAAGCTAACAAGCGATGTTAATATATGATGACTGATTCAAGGCGGCTATTTTTGGGTTAGCCAGCAAATAGCTAGTGTTACATTACATTAATTTAACTTACAACATTAAGTGCGACTCCTCGGCCTCGAATAACAATATGTTGGCTGCTGGATATTAAACAATACCCAGGTAATATGGCGGAGGTTTTTGCCACGAATTATGGCATAATGTCACATCTACAGTTTTATAATTATGGGTGAATAAAGTACATCAGTGGCTAACTGTTAGCATACCGCCGTCCGTCTGCACTGGCTTGGGACATCAAACCGAACCAAAAGCGTAGCCAGCCCGTTCATAGGAAGTTGGAAACGCGGGTTAGAAAGTCAAGGCATCTATTGCAAAGAATTTCCCCTGCCATTAACCTACTTTTGTAGCTTAATTTACTGCCTGACACCAGCTGCTACTACCTTATTTGTCTCGAGTGAAAATGTGTTTTCTACACTCCACACACACCGTGGACATCTTCATCTCTAAATATCGAGGAGCACTGCTTCACCCAGAGGCGTGGGCAGCTGCATGCCCTTTGAGAGAGGCCCTAGGAGTGCTGTAATTATTATACTGTGATGGTTCAACACATACATTATTTAATGGTGAGTAAAGATTTTGCGTTATTTTCTGGACCAGTATGTGCTTTTACTTAGTATGTACAACAATTTCATCTTCATTGGCCTGCTATGTTGCTGTCCATGGTAGATGTTTATTAGCGGCTGTAATAAGCCTGTGTGTATCCAGACCAGTAGGTTACTTAAATGGACATCAGTGGGATCAACCTGGTCCCCTTTCTGTTATAATCTCCAGTCAGTGTATTTGGATCTTTGTCTCCATTGTTATACCATAGAAGAGAACAAAATCACGATTTTGTTTCTGAGTCTTTGTAATTTCCCCATGAATATGCAATTAGTTTCACAGCATGCAGCATATTTCTTTTCACATCTCTTTTAAGGAAAGACAAGTAGGCCTTTTCATCTAATCAAAACAGTGTATCTGAGAAAAAGAAATCTCTATAGTCTCTATATTTTGTGCTTTTGTTTCGAGACTCCAGTTCATGTCTTCCACGTCCGTCTTTCTGCTCAGCTCATATGGAGTACTTTAAAATATTTAACACTTATGAACAAGGGAAGTAGGTTTTTGTGTCACAGAGATTATACACTCACAACCTAAATGCTAAATATATCAGATGTTAAAGATGCGTGGTTAGTATTCCCATTCAAGGAATCGAATCACAGATGAGGTGGTTGGTAATGTTTTCAGATAATACACCTGCTTTTGGGTGAACTTGGCCTGGACAAGTCCTTCATCCTTATAAACTTCTTAGCCTACTACAGTATCTGAATAAATATTAGATCAAAATCTGTCTTACATTTGCTCATTGTAGAACCATGATTTGTCTATCTTTAATGTCGTATTTAAACAAAATTGTTACCAGTTGTGTTAAGAAGGGATTCTTCCAATCTTTATAAACCTGTCTTCATAGCTTGCTGCTTGGTCTAGCTGCTGTAGCTCCATCTTTGCTGACTAAAATCTAAATAACCATGTTAGTTTTCAGCTTGGCTTTTGGGAAGACAGTTGATAAAACAGTTTACTGAAAGGATATCAGACCCATGAAATATAGCTTACAGATGTCAGCACATGTTGCAAAACAGATACTCTAACATAGCGATGATTGTGATTATTGTCCAATTTTTGGTAATACAGTAACTGTGAAATGAGCCATATTTGGGTGTCCTGTAGGAATACGTGTCTTACTTCTGGCGGTTATCTGAGTTGTGTTGTGAACAGCATCATGGCAAAAGCCTGTGGCATCGTTCTGGAAGTGTCCTCCCGATGGCAGCTTAAATTAGGATTCATTACAGCCCAGGGGACCATCGTTTGTAACACCCTCTGACAGGCACATGATTGATGCTGACCTCGAAGCCGTCTTCTGTCTGGGCATCATGAAGTAGAAAAAAAAATATTCTCACATTGGCAAAAGTATGACACCACTCGGGGATGTTGATGGGTTTTAGCTCTCACTTTGTGATGAAGTGTCTTGTAGTGCCCATATGCTGCCTCCCACACAGAGTGTGCCTGTCTCTCTGCCATGGAAATATGTGAACACCCTGTGACAGAGGATTCAAGTGGTTTTACCTGTAGATAAGTGCAATTGTGAGCAGCAAATTTACATTTAATTTAAGTTTAAGGAAGTAAAGTGATGGATCAGTTGTTTGCAGTGTTGGACTAAAAACATTAAGTGCCCATATGTATGAATGTGAGTGAGCATTATCTGTTAGCTGTGCTATGAACTAGTGAGCTGACAGCACAGTGTCTCTTTGCTTTCTGCTTATTATGCCCCAGCAAAACAATGAAGAATAAATAACATAGCATTTTTTCAGTTTTGAGTCAATGAATCATTATTTTCTGTGCCGCTATACATTTTTAATGTCTTACCAGATTCTTTAAATTTTTCCTTTTTAAATATGTTTTAATCCTTTATCATTTGTTCACATTATTAGAGGAACTTGAGTTATTCTTGATTCAAATGCTCTGCCTCAATGCATTGTTTTAGCCATGGAACTGTAACGCTGTAAACAAATTCATGGACATAAATCAAGAACTGATTGTGTGATAGCAAGAGCTAAAAAGTGGAGGAAAGAGAAAAGGGGGGAAGCAAAGAAGAAACAGGTGGTTAAAAAAAAAATCTGACAGTAAACCTTGCAGAACTTATTATTTTTTGTTGTTTTCCAAATGCTTGTTCTGTCTGAACAGCATTGGGCATTCAGTTTATAATGACGTACGATACAGAAAAGTAGCAAATCTTCCCGGTGTTAAGGATTATTATTACTGTAATATGTTGATTATTACAGTTAAATCATTTATAATTGTCAGCTAAGTCTTACAACACTAAATGCATGTCAGATAAACTGTCACTTAATGAAAAAGAACCATTTACACTATTATGATTAAGCTCTTCTCTGTTATTCTGTTTACAGTGTCTGCATTATTCCTGCAGCAAGGTCACAAAACGTTTTGTTTCTGTCATTGCCCACAGTGAACCCCCCCGGTTCCCCTTATCCTTCTTTCTGTCACTCCTCAGTATGTCCTTGAGGGGATAACCTTACCTGCATTGTCTCTTTCTCCCTGATCCATCTCACACCTCCCCTCCTATGATCCCAGCTTTAGCCTCTCTGATAAAGACACGTTTCCTTTACAAGAGTGTTCTGAGGACAAATCCCAAATCTACCCCGGCCTGTCAGAAGAACAGTTTGTGCACTGCAAGATGGGAACTCTGCACTGTGACATTGTGTTACCCTCCAGCGTTGTTATCTCCTGTCTCAGCCAGTCCCATTAAAGTCTCATACATTCACTCTCAAGCACATGCACGTGCAACTGAGGTGTACACGGGCTCGCATACTCACTAGTCCGAGCCCCTCAGTGTTATTGCATACAAGGTTAAGCACGAGAGTGCAGACTGCTAAATGACTCGGGAGTGCCGACGCGCCTTCATGAATGGCAGCATTACACAAAGAGACAAAAAGACTCCTTCCCTCCTCCTTACTCTTAATACAACATCATGCGATAGTCAGGCGGGCACGATATATATTTTCAAAGGCCAAAAGCGGTGGCAGATGTGATTATCAGTTTGAGTAATGAAAGAGCAGGTAGAGATGGGTCAAACTTTAAATCAATAGATGGAGCCAGGGAATTAGTTTTCTAAGCCTTAATGCTGCCCTCCCACATAGGTAAATCACCACTGAGCCGAGTCAGACCAAAATGGCAGCTCAGACTGGGTGTGTGTGTGTATGTGTGTGTGTGTGTGTAGAGGGTGGTCATATTATAGATGGCATCCAACAATAGCTTGCTATGTGATATTTGTTGATTATCTGGAAACAGATAAGTGTTTGTATATTTTGAGAGTGTTGGTGTAATTTTCTCTACCTCTGTGTCTGCCACTAATCGTATCCTTCTCTAACCTCCAACACTGACGCTCTATAACCTATCAACTGAGCTGTGGCAGCTTTTATAAGTGTGTCGGATGCACAAGATGAAAGCAAGGGCAAGCCCAGGCAGGCAGACAGACAGACAGACAGACAGACAACAATTATTAATTATTTTCTTTCTAGACAAAACAACACATGGTGACCAAAAGGCTGTGGCATGATTTTCCTACTCTTCATGCTAATCAAAAATTGGTAATTTGCAACTCAATGTAGACCCCACATCCTCAGTGGTGAGCGGATATTGAATATTTGCAATGAGCTTTTCTGTAGCATAGATGAAGCTGTCCCTGTAGTCTCTGAGTCAGAAGTGTTCCTGCAGCCCATTAAGATCAATATGGGAGCATGGCTGTACATTGGATGTACTGCGTATAAAGAAGTGGACATGTGTCCTCATTATTTCAGTTAATGATTGGGTTCCCTAGGCAATGTATGCTGCACCTTTTTATAAATATTCACATTAGCCTAGTTAGTACATGTCTACCAAACTCAAACCCTCACAAAATCAAATCTATTCACAGTGGTCTGCATCTTTCTACTGATTATACAATATTTTGTCCTCTCTGGGGGTTAGATTGCCCCTGAATAATGGCATCACACTGAATAAAATAAGTGGTTCCTGGAATCATTTAGTCAGTTCTGTTACTGATCAAGCTACTTCATGACCTATTTTATTTTAGATATCAGGCTAAACAAAAGAAAGCAGATATAACATGAACCTAATGGCACTAACTGAAGTTGCCATGCTTAATGAGACCACACAAAAAGAGCATAGGACGGGGCAGTGGATTGTAGACATACAAGTGTAGTTAATTTACTGATAAACTAACTACACTGGCCAAAAGTGCTTTCATATTTTAGGACACAGTTATTGTGCTCTTGTAAACAGTTTACAATCTTCCATTTGACAAGAGTTAAGTAGATCTGCACCTTCTGAACTCGAGGGGTCTATGGGGTTTCTGGGAAGTCGTTGTAATCAGCTGAAAAGCCACTGTATTGATCCAGAGTGAGAGAGCAACACAGACAGAGACTAAACGAGAGTAAGAGGGAGCCATTTCTTTAAACACCCACCTCACATGTTTTTCATTTGACTTCTTTTTAGTAAAGCCCAGTGAATTTATTGCAGAAGAAAGTGGACCATGCGCAGCTGTAAGACTGATTTAGACTAGAACTTGTCTGCCAAGTTCCACTTGGTGTGAAAAACTGGCCACTAGAAATGTTCCAGTACAACCTTAAAATGTGACTGTGCTGATTTCAGTTTTCTTTCGACATGAATTTACTTATGGGTGTGAGATGACAAGTACCAAAAATGAATAGCTTGGCTTAATAGAGTTTTTGTTTGTTTCATAGATAAGGGAAAATGACAACATTTCAATTATTATTGGGTGATTATTTTGTTCTTTCTCTCTCTTTCAGTTTTGTTTTTCTCTGAATGTACATAGTGGCCATCTGTGAGTCAGAGGTTAAGTCAAGGTTTGTGTGTCCACTCATACCTTTGGCTCCTGAATAGCTTCAACCTAATGTGCATGTGTAAGTATGTTTGTGTTTCTGGTTGTTTGGATTATTGTTCTTGAGTCGATAGACTGAGATATCTATATATATCTTTCTAAATCTACAGTTAGGTGCTAGCCTATAGCTGAGGGACATGGCCTACTAATTTTATAGATTATACTTAAGCAAAGAGAGTACACTCTAATTATACACAGTATTTACTTTTTTTAAGCATTTAACTGCCTTTAAATGCATGGAGTTGGTTTAGCTTGTAATTAGGGTATACTGTGGATTACGATTCCTACATCACCACAATGTCATGCGGCAAATAGTATGGCATGCAGAGGTCAGGGTCAAACTAATGCAGTTAATTATTAATGTAACAAAATACTGCAATGCCACTAAAAGAAAAATAAGAGTGAAAGGATTTTGGTTTTGTTTTAGCCTGAATCTCTTTTATCGAACTCAATTCAAAGCTATTAGAATTTTTGCCTGTTGGCATGCCATCCCAACACGGAGCAGACAGACAGCCTACAGACATGACTGCTTCTGTCCTGATACATCAGTGTGGAAGGATGCACCTCATCATGGATGATCAGAGCTAGCTATAGAGAATGAAGAAGGGCCGTTTTGTTTATGTAAAGCATCCTGCATGCCAGATGTTAGGAAAATCACAACATCTAAATCACATACAGTGAAAGCCTGCTGATTTGTATAGTTTTTTATGAATCACACGTTCAATGACACAATTGCAAGTGATTGATAACGTGTCATATAGTGTGATCAGTGAGATCAGTGAGTGTTTTTTTTCTTTAACATGATTTCTTTTGTAAGTGACTCATCACAAACCCCAGAAAGAAAGTGTCAGTCACTTGAATCTGACTTTTTCCCTTTGAGAGGCATGTGCCTTTTTCTCTCTGTGGGAGGTTTTAAAGTAAATTAAAAAATATCAAATAATATGAGGATACAGGAAATACTTCAGGGACAGGCAAGTAATGTCAGGAACATTTTCTGTAATTAATGAGGTCTACATTTCTTTACTAGCTCTAGTCAAACACGAGTAGTGTGTATGTAGCTAGGCAGTGACACTGTAGTACGTCATAAGACCTATGACCATACTCAGTCATTTAGAGTTTACATTTAGAGGTGACCGTGATATAAAAATTCACAATAAACTTGTATGGATAAACATGAAAACTGCAATGGCACAACGGTGCATATTGCAGGTGATGTTTACTTTTCACTCAACATGTCTGCATTCTTTATTTTGCAGGTCGTCTGAATTGAGTGCATTAGATAGGTAACACAGCTAACAGTCTTAATTGAGGTCTTTAGAGTCATACAGTCCCTGGAAGCCCGTCAGTTCATAAATGCTGTTTCAGTGGGTGTCTCTGTGAAGCTGTCATCTTTCCGAGGGGTATGGTTTTATTCAGGACTCTGGCTGTGTGAGAGCAACATCATTTCGGCACATGATCATCACATTAGCGTTAGTGTTACCAACAGCAGGGAAAATAACAGACAGCAACACCACGCCAGTATTTCTGTGCTTTCATTATGTCTCTGCATGCACTGAAACTGACAGCAGAGAGAGAAGCGATAGTTCGTATCAAGCGAACAGGGCTTTACACAGCTGATCTTGCTTCTAAATTTGCCTGGAGCTTGGAAGGGACTTGGTGCCACCTACTGGTGTGGTCTGGTACTGATGTGGATCTCTGGAGAGAAGAGAGAGCAGACTGGCAGGATATGATAAGAGAGGCTTTTAGATGGCTGGCTGGATGTGATACTTAGCTTTCCATTAATATCAAACCAAGGCCACTTTCTGGACACTCTGCACTGCTTTTTGCACACTCTGCACTCTATATCATAGAGACAATAGGTATATTGTTGATCAAACTAGCTTGCAGTCAAATAGGCTGTAGTAATGTGTGTGTGCGTGCATATGGGCATGTGAGAAATAGTAGAAGTGGGTTTTGTGAACCATTTTAGTGTTATTTTGTAAAAATAAAGTTAGAATAACTTCATAACATCATTTCTGTAGTTCATCCTTCTTCAGGGAGTGGTTACAATTATATACAGGAAAGAGAGAAACAGGTGGGCTAACTTTCATGTACATTCAAATACAATGATTTGTACTTTATGAGTATATTAAGAGCTGCACAATCTGCAAGGAGACTATTGATGGTTTATTTTGTTTTAAATTTTAATCCCCAGTGCATGTGTGTATGTTCACACACGTGCATACAAGCAGGTCCGATTGTTTGGTTACACAGTGGGATTTGTGTATTATTTGTGTATCCAGAGCCCAAATCTTGGACTGTATCCTAAGTACTACAGTTGCCAGGTTCCAAAATATTCACCGCTGTATTTCCAAATCTTTTTGTCCTCAGAGCACCCAATGACTTTCATCAAGTCATTTAAATTAGATAAAAATGATTAATTATCAATTATTACTAATTATTATTATTATTATTATTTAGTTACTTCAGGATACATTTTTTCAGTTGTTTCCACTGGGCATAAATGTATCACAAAATATTCTTGAATTGCGTGACACTTTCTAGTTAAAGGAATCCTTAGGACCAAGGTTGTAACTTAGGAGAAAACTCAGTGATTTAAGATTGACATTTTCTAAAGTTTTGATGACGCTGGGAGGCTTTCAGATAGATGAAAATTAATGTAGGTGTCTGGAAACATTTGTTCTGTATCTCTGCCATGCATTTTTGGCGAAGGAACTGTTCTCCCTTGTGAACTGTTGACTGCATCTCACAACATTTCTTTTTGAAGAACACTAGACCGCTTAGTGTACCAAGTGTTCTTGAGGTGGGAGTACGATGAGGATAGTATAATTTTCCACCACTGACCAACTCATAAATCACACTGATGCGCACTGCAGCGCCAACACTCTGAGCTAGAGATGGTCTTTTGTTCATTGTATTAAAGCTGGAGATAGTTCTCATCATGCACAATGTTTTATTAACTGAATATAACACTTAATACTAAAAATCTTTGATGCTTTCTGAAGCTCGTTAAAAAGATAAGTGAAAAATGTATTGTTGAGCTGAGTATCAATCCTCATCTTCTAATCTCTCCCATTTATGAGATTTACGAGGATTAAAAAGGTCACTGAGATATGTCTTGATTTTCTTTATGGTGTTCCCTCCATTCACGTTTTGCTCCATTTGTTTCTCTGATACAGGACGTGCCGCCTCTCCCTGTTTTTCAGTGTTCTTTCGGCCAATTGGCTTTACTTTATGGTGTCCTCTCATTTCCTGTTTGTCCATCCATTCCCTCCATTGTCTCTCCATCAGCAAAGCCTCTTCCTCTTTTGTTCTATCCACTTGGACTAGTTCCTTCTTACGTCTTATGAAGCTGGGGTTTGCATGAAAGGGATTCCTTGAGCTTTCCTCCTTCTCTGATTTCTTCATGAACTTGCTGGTGCCAGCGACAGTGGCACCATCAGATGAAATCGGTTGGTTTACCCCTTGCTCACATTTAGCTGGTTGTGAGCTGGTGTCAGCATCACTTGTGTCACAACCACCACTTGTGTCAGCGTCACTGGTGTCATCCTCACTGGAGACATAAAACAAAATCCTCGAGCATCTCTCTATCTCACGCTTTGGTGGTTTCATCATTATGTAGATGCTGTTAGAATCAGATGTTGTTTCAGAATCGTTAAAGCTTAATGTCTCCAGGTCGAGTGATTGTGCTTCTTCATCATCCTCACTTTTATCCCTGTGTTCTTCATCCATTTTCCTAAGCCACCTTGATATCCTCCTCTGCTCTCGGTCCAGCAAGATGTAATGTAGGGATCTCTCTCCTGCTCCGTCCAGCACCAGCTCTCTCAGCTGCTCCTGAAGTTCGACCGCCATCTCCTCTCTCAGTGCGTGCTTCATGAGAAGGAATTCTGAACGCAGCTCTACGATTCGCTTCTTCACCTGTTCATTCACCATCCTGTTGATCCATGTGATGCTTAACCTCCTATTGTCTGCTGCCTGCTGTCTACTCCTGACCGGCCATTAAGACAAAAATCATTAAACTTTCCAGTAATGACATGTTGCATTTTTGCATTATTGATATACACTCAGCGGCCACTTTATTAGGTTACCCATGTTCAACTTCTCAATAACACAAATTTCTAATCAGCCAGTCACATGGCAGCAACTCAATGCATTTAGGCATGTAGACATGGTCAAGATGATCAACTGAAGTTCAAACTGAGCATCAGAATTGGGAAGAAAGGTGATTTAAGTCACTTTGAACGTGGTATGGTTGTTGGTGCCAGAAACCGCTGATCTACTGCAATCACACACAACCATCTCTAGGGTTTACAGAGAATGGTCTAAAAAAGAGAAGATATCCAGTGAGCGGCAGTTCTGTGGGCAACAATGCCCTGTAGATGCCAGAGGTGAGAGGAGAATGACCAGAGTCATTCGAGCTGATAGAAAGGCAACGGTAACTCAAATAACCACTTGTTACAACCGAGGTTTGCAGAAGAGCATCTCATGAAAGCAGAACACGTCGAAGACCACGCTGGGTGCCACTCCTGTCAGCTTAGAACAGGAAAGTGAGGCTACAATTAACACAGGCTCTCCAAAATTGGACAATAGAGGATCGAAAAAATGCAGCCGACATATCTGCAACAACTGTGTGATGCTATCATGTCAATATGGCCCATAATCTCTGAGGAATGTTACCAGCACTTTGTTGAATCTATGCCACAAAGAATTTGTTCTGAAGGCAAAAGTGGATCCAACCCGTCACTAGCAAGGTGTACCTAATAAAGTGGCCGTTGAGTGAATGTTCTAGAAGCAATTGCTTGTATTGAATGCATGATTTATCTTAAAATTAGATCAATGAAAAAGCAGACGAGGAAGCAAAACAACACAACACAAAAATATGTGTAACCTTTGCCCTACAAAAAATATACAAAAATATTTGTAAGATTATACCTGAAGGGAGAGAAACCGAGATGTTTCTTTCTACCAGATTTTGCCATCAGGATATCTTCTCTCAAGTTCTGTGTAAAAAAATTTTTTTTCAGTTATTAGGTCTGCGTTTTCCTTTACACCGTGGCAACTGAACTCTCAGTTCTGATTTGCTGGCAGGAGTGGATTCATTTTCTATAACCAGACACCAACACAGGTGTTTTTTTCTACCATTCTAAATGAATATACCAAACTGTAGGTAAAGAAAACAACAGTAAGGCTAAGCTAAAAAGCTTTGAGCAGAGGTTATTTGAGTTAAAAAGGGAAACAAAATCTTTAAATTAAAGACAGTTTTATTATAATTGTGTAGCACGATGCAACATTGTTCTTTAATCTTGAGATTGAGAGAAATTGCTGACATTTCTTTTTCTCTTTTGATTTCAAAACTTGTCAGAAATGTTTAACTCCTTGCTTAGCTTAGTGAACCTTTAGCTTAGATGTTGCATAGCAACGCACTTGGCAGGAATTCTGAGGCCCAGGAAGTAGTTAGTTATATTTTAATGTTTAGTTAAATGTTTATAACAGTAAAGTTACATCAAAATTTGTTACAGGCATAAGTAAATAAAGGACCGATTTTTAATCATGGATTGCTGTGGCAAAAACCAGCTGACACAAAGTGGGTAGCACTTCAAATCAGCTCAAACCAAATCAGCATAAATTGTTGATGTGCAAACATTTAATGATTAAAATAATCACATACCTTTTTACTAAATTAAGCTTTACAGATATGCTACTCATTTCTGTATAGAGAGGTAGGTTACTGTAGGTTAAGTCGAGTATTAACACTACGCACATTTACTACATTAGATTATCTCACCCAAAATGGACTTACCTCAATTAACAAGCAATTGAAATGATTTCTATATAATTCTTTTTGCAGATGCAAAATGTTTTTTTTGTTGTGTATATTTGAAATTCAGAGAACTTTCAACATCTTCTCCAGAACTGTGTTGCCACGTAACATCCCAGTGCATTCAATTCATGATTAATTCAAACAAACACTAAGATCCAGAAAATAGATATTTCTTAAAATATTCTGTGGATTTTTCAATCTGTGATTTTTCCTTTCTTCTTGTGTGATGTTATGTCATGTTATAGGAGGTTGTTTTGGGCAGTATTATATTGTTTATGCTGTTTGTTTGTCACCATTACTATAAAGATCTGGTGCACGTTTCCATATTTTGATATTTTGGGGGGATGTTCCTCTTTAATGTGCACATTTTAATGTTCTCACACTCTATTTTATTACACAATTTTAAAAATAAAATTAAAACTTAAAATTACTGGTTTAGTTTCACAAACGTATAGATTTTTACTAGGTTCTTCCAAAAATGTTGAGCCTACAAATACATACTGCACAGGGCTATGTGTTTCTAATCTTAATATAATTAGGAATATATGATAAGACAAATTGTGATGGGGTGTGTAAATCAGGCTCGTGTCCTATTCCCATCAGAGGCTTGCCAGCTGCTCTGTGTTGTGGTGGAGTCTCCACTTCCAACAGGTGGCTGCTATTTCTAAGTCATGATAATGACCACAGGCCATAGTCTCTATAAAAACTTTCCATTTCACTTCATTTCTTTATTTGCCGCCTGTCACTTTCACTTTACCTCTATTTGTATGCTTGCCTCTTTTGTCATTAGTCACTCTGTCTTTCTATCTTTTCTCTATGTCTCAATATTTCTCTTCATTCAAGGACAAATAGCGGAGATGCTGAAGAGTGTTGCTGACTTGTAAAATTCTATTCTAACAAGAGAGGAGTACGGTATACTTGTACACCCTGGCAGGCTCTCAGTTGGAGTTGTGTTAATTCAAGGGTCTCACATTAGTGTGCTGCTCCTTTTCTGGTGACCTCTGAAGCTGTGAACTCTAGGCTGTTCCCATTGTTGTGCACAACTGCTGTTGACACACCAGTTGACATATGACACACACTGTTCACACTCTCATCCATGAGCTGCACAGAATCGGGTGAGTTTCATATCACTTTGCTTTAACTGTGATTTATTATGAAGCTAGTTCATAGCTTTATGTATTATTTAAACAATACTAGAAGGTTATTATATATTATGTCTGCATTGTAAACTGATCTCATATCCAACAGAAAATGCCTGAGAGCCTTCCAAATGACTATGAGATTTCTGCTGATGTGACATGTTTATTATTACTCTGCTTTGCCTTAATGACGATGTGACACATCAGCAACTCACCACAGACACAGCACACCCTCACCCAGCTCAGTGGTCTTTTCATATCCTTGGGTGTAAAGTCGTGCACCCTTACATGTCAGAAATACACACAGCAATATTGAAGACTTCAAGAGGTCCTGCAGCACAAATTGAGCTGTTTGTTTGTGTGTTTACGTAACAGATTATATTGTCTATGAAGCATATACGATATGTAATTTGTTTCGCTCTAGTGTAGACTCACGGCAAAAGGAGCAAAATCTGTTATGTGTGTGCATGCACATGCATATTATTTCATCCTTGTAAAGAATGTCAATTTTCCTGTTGAGAATGCTGAAAACAAATACTTGAATCAGAGCATGCAGTGGAAAGACAGTTATAGCTATTAAACATTTCTGTGATTGAAATCTGTGATCAGGTGGGAGAGACACAGAAAGAGAGAGAGAGAGAAAGAGAGAGTAACAGAGAGAAACTTCATTTAGTTTTTTCATGGCTTAACAGTGCTGTGAAGTGTCAGTCAGTCTGGAAACTGGGAATGTTACTTTCTATCAGCCATCTGTTCATCCTTGTCGTTCTGTCTCTTTAATCATGAAATCTCTCGCTGCTCATTCTCATTTATTCTTTTGGCACATCAAGGCTTTACCAGAATACTGTAGTAAGAGGTCTTATGTTCTTATTTTTTGTGTGCCAGTGTGGACCTGCTGGTAGCTGTGTATATATGAATGCCATGTCTGTTTGCCTGCATGAGGGTGAATATTTTGGAACATCCACCTCTGCATCTGTAGCGGTCCAGTGCACTAGATCAATTGCAAACACCATTAATATCACTCCACATTGTGTCCATAAAGTCCATAGTTTGTGCAGTGGACAAGGGGGGGTGAACATGAGCATCCTCAAATATGAACACAATCCAGTTTTCCCACTAAGAGAGACCAGTCTCATCTCATTTCATTTACATACAAACAGTACATGATTACATGGCTGCAGCTGCAAGTGCAGTGTCATGCTCCTGCAAGATGAATAAAGAGACTGTACTCTGACAATATCGTTTTTAGAGGTGTATGTGTTCACACACATTTGTCCCAGGTTTTGACTATTGTGTTGTACTAATATAGTTCTGATGATAGTATTAAGTGATCCTCTGGTTTCTATGAATGCAATTGCTGCACCAGTGTCTCCTTAAAAGACCCCTGTAATACTTCCTATTAGGGTTGTCACCTTAAGACGTTTTATTCATCTATTACTTTAGGATTGTTTTGACTAATTGGCCAAGACTGTACTGACTGATTAGCTGAGAGTAACAGTCCTGCCATGTACTGCACTGTCACTGCAGAGTTAATGTAATATGTGTTCTGGATGAGATGAGAAAAAAGGTCCTAATCATCAAACTTTAGTAACCTTGGGCAAGGACAGTTTTCATAATGAAGGCTCTTGTAGAACTAGAGTTTCTTTTTAATTATTGATCAGTTCACAAGGGTGAGTTTTAAGGCACCAATGAGCTCTCAGTGGTTTTAATAGAGCCATGTGGCGGTATGATTGTGCACGTGGGTGTCATTCTAATGAAAGACGATGAGTCACTGGGTGAAACTTGTAAACTTTGCTACTACAATTGCTCAGGTTTGGAGTGTGGGCTTCTTTCCAGGTCTGGATTGTAGGCTGCAGTGATGAGGCATTGTGTGGGGGAAGAATCCCAGGTTGTTCACGGAAAAGCCTTACAATCCTAAAACCTTTAAAGAAGCTATTGTGGTAGATCCTGCGTTTCTGGGGCTATATTTGTTCGACAGTGTTTATTCATTTTTTTGGTAGACAACGTGCAAATGTTGGTATTTTGGTGTCTGTTGTAGATATACTCTGATACAGAAAGCAATGGCAAACGTCAGTCCCACACAGTCAAAGAATGAGCAGGGTTTCATTCGTATCTCACAGTATCTCACATTTGTACAGAGAGAAATCAACATAGAGGAGTCAGAGATACCGGCTTCTCCAATGACAGTAGGCCAGTAGACAATAATAACTGCACCCACAGCCATACATTAGTGTTATATTATGGTCACTGGTCATATATTATTTATTAGAGATCATATTATATTACAGTCTATTATATTACAACGACCTTGCCATTACTATGCATTACAATATTAAGAATATCTTGTAATTGCAATCAGGAATAAAATACCAAACTGTAGTTAATGAAGAGTCAAAATGGTAAATGTATGTGTAGAGTTCTTAAGCTTGCTGATTGGATGGTTCTAGTAGTTGACACCTCTTCTCAAGTTCATACACATGTAGTTTTACCTTTTGATTCAATAAAGACAGAAATGTCTGTGCATTGTATTTGCAGAAAATGAATAGGACTTGTACTTCTGGAACCCTTTGGCACGAAACTCTCACGTCACTTATCTATACATATTGCATTATAATTAGGGGTCACAGCTGTTATGTCTTCTCAACTGTTGATTTTTTGATTAGGTGTCCAGGAGAATGTATGAGTATGTAAATACCATTGATCTGTGATATGTGTATAACACATGCATGGTTCTTCTTCTGTATGTAGCCGCCCGGCCTACAGCAGTTACTCATACCTTGTGGGTCAGTTACAGATTATTTGTGAAGAAAAAGAAGATTAGTTTTGCAGATAAATTTAAAACTTTAAATGTTTTTTTTTCTGTCAGAATCCTTTTTAGTGTGAAACAATGAAACAATTAACAGCTGTCTTAATTAACACAATTAAGTAATCTTAAGAGGAAAGATCAATGTTTGGTTTCAATTATTTATTGTTGTGGTGCATTTAGAAGGGTTGCGTGCCAGCATTGCTTTGTGTTTAGGAGATGTGAGCCCCTGCTGAAAATTACAGTGTTAGGTGCATTAGAAAGGTTGAGCTAAGTTCATGTACCAAGCTCAGTCACGATGCATCTGTAGTAACGCGATAGAAATGAACCAAATGGAACAGAGAGAGTTCAATGAGACATTAAAGAGGTATAAATATGCCTTTAACTTCCCTCATGGACTACCTAATTTTAATTTTTGATTCATTTTGGAAATTGTGCTAAAATATAATGTGACTCAATCATTGTGCTAAATTAGTTTGTGAACTGAGCAATGAAATGTTCAAGATGTCTTCCAACGCATTCACAGCCTCAAGCTGCTGAAGCATTTTTTTATTCTGTATGTATAAAACTGTGGATAATGTGTGTATATTCAGTAAGTCTCAGATTACTTTAATTAGAGTGACAAATACAGGTTCAATTCAATTCAATTAAGGTCAGAGTTTTCCTTCTCTCATGTCCTCTAATTTGGTTGACCAATTACTTTCATGTTGTCTTCACGTTTGTCTTTGAGATGCTGACTGCAAGTTGGCATTCTGGCTGAAACACAAGCTTTCCAAGGATACAGAAGGAGAAAGCTCAAAGGAGAAAGGAGACAAAAGGGAGACAGAGGGTTGGGGACCTAATCAACACAGTCAGGAGGGTGGCAGTTAAGTACAAGTGATGAAGCAAGCAAAGTCGAGTAGGGATAGAGGATGTGAGAGAGAGAGAAAGACACTGACAAAGACATGGGCAGAGACAAAAGTAAACAGAGCAGTCAGATCTATAGATCCAGGAGAAGCAGTGATTCTCCCAGGAGGGTGTCTGGCTTGCCTCCCAGTCTTTGCCTCCTCCGTTGGCAGCCACAGGGGCTACTCAGCTTTTAACTAGACTATGCCCTTTGTACATTACTGCATCCCTTTACAATTCCTCTGCCCCAACTTTTCTCACCCACACAGTCTGTTGGGCTTCTGTGATTTATTTTTTATTTATTTTTATATTCTCTTGCTCTGTACAAGTACTGATAGTCTCTAATTAATGCCAGTGGCAGTTTTTTTGCATCATTATCACGGCCTATCTGCTGTGCTACTCACAAGCTAATTATCATGAAGAAAAGGAACACATCTGAGATCTAACAAATATAATTGAAATCCTTAATTGTATTTGGTAAGATGATAGTTTAATGATCATGTCAGAACTCTTGAAGCGTGTACAAATTCCATGTCATATTTTACTTCTTACTACTTTATATTCAACACTTGAATGCGCAATGGTTACAATTTTATTTAACAGCTGATTGGCATTTGCCACTGTTTGAATTGGGGAAGCCTGCGAACACACAAAGAGGTGAGCAGACAGTAGGTAATCATACAGGAAACATATGTTTACTCTCCGTAAACAGAGCTTAAATTTGGGAAAAAGAGCACTCTGGAATGGGTTTGGTTCTCGGTACTGGCAGATGCCCTGATTTGAGATTTTGGAATCAGTATCAGGAGTGAAAATCCCTATTGAATAATCAGCTTATAGTTTAATTTGGCTCTTACTTTGTCACTGTTGGCAATCATATAATTTTGCAAATACACACTTATTTCAGTTATCAGTTTTCAACAGGGCATTTACAGTCATCTAATAATCAAACATTGTACACATTTCTAGGAGAAAAATGTATCATAAACAATGAGAGCCAACGTTTTGATGCTTCTGTGGTTCTAATGGCCAGCAAACAGAGACCTCAGATGCATAAAAACAGAGTAGGGGAAAAAGAAAGGGAATATAATTCTTACAAATCAAAAAATAAAGAAGAGAAAAAGACAGAAAGCAAGAGAAGAGAAAATGAATTGATGAAAAGTGAGAGCAACAACAGGAACAAAGATAAGAAAAAGGGCAGAAGTTAAGTTAAGCATTGTGTGTGTGCCAGCTGTACCAAGCGACTGGTGATGAGCTCCTCTGTTTCCTGCTGGGACAGCGACTGGTTGATCCCTGCAGTTGTATACAGAGCCTACTCCCGGTGGCTACTTTACATTTGCTTAATTGATTATTGATCTGAATTCTAGAGTAAATGTCACAGGCTTGCTACGTGGTGTTGTGTATGAAAATAAATAAAGTAGCCTTTGTGTGTGTGCACTTCCACTTCTCTCCCTGTCCATCTGTCTGCATGCTCTCCAGCATGCTACATCCAGCAACAATAAAGCCTCAACCTTTTCGCACTGATAACAATGAAGTATTGTGGTGAAGAGGAAAGGCTTGCAGAGACTGTCAGTTATGCCACGCATTGTTTATAGCTGAAACATTAGTGTGTGTGCGTGTGTTTTCACTGATGTTATGCTGTGCATGTTTGTGTTTATGTGCATGCTCTGTGGTGAGTAATGCGTAGACAGATGGTGCACACTCCAGGGTTCGGTGCTGCAGACATGCCAACAAGGCTTTACATGGGTGTGTCAGTTTATCGTGTATGTGTGCATGAGGACGAGTGTGTGTAGAAAAAAAACAACCTCACACTTCATTTGTGTGCTAAGATGGTTTGTTGCCTCAAGAGAAGTGCTGGGAGGTTATAGCCTCCATTACCACATGTTCTCTGAATATACATGATTGTGCTCAAGTGCTTACACACATATACATACATACATAAATACATACATACTACACTGTATATGCAGTTATTTTTTCTCTGAGCCCTGCTGGTCTTGGTTATGCAATTTCTAAACCTGTCACAATTGCTTTATTTTAAGGAAAATGTGCTTTATTATTGAGTGAACTGAAGCATCAGAAACCATTTTGTTGTTGTTGCTTTTTTTTCTTGAGAGATCTGAGCAAATTTCAGTTTCATCAGTTTCTCTGTAGCGCTCTAGGCTGTGAGGATGAGGTGTGTTGGATTGAACACAGCAACTGAAGTCATACGACATGCTAACAGACACATCGACGAACAAGCCTCACACAGCAACACACTTGAAAGGGGCAGCTGTCGTGTCCTGGGGTCTGACTCTATTGTAATATAATACTGTGCACTCACAGACACAGACACACCGCTCCCTCTTTACTCTGCCTCGACAGAGTTTTGTCGTGACTCTGCAGAGCTGTTAGTGCCAGGAAACACAGTGGCCCCTCCCTGCTGTCGTGCAACCCCCGACTGGCCTGGCAATCACCCTGTTCTGCTCCCTTATTGCAAAGAAATCAGAAAGACTTTACAGAAAATAGTGAGTGAGTGCTATCAGGTGTTATTTTTTATATTTTCATCCTGTTTACTGTGTCATTTGTCTCTCCCGCTGCCCTTTTCCTAATATCTAAATATCTAACAGAGTTCTTTCCTTTGATTGTGACTCCCTATGCTGCTGTCAATATGTTTCCCTCTCTGAGGTTTTTTTATATTTACCATCCCACCTCCCTCCTCCCCTTTTTTCCTTCTGATTCACCATTCAGTCATCGTTTAATTTTCTGACTATTTTATAGCAGCTCTTTTAGGCTTCACCTTACCAAAACACATCTTTCTTTTTCTGACTTGACAAGTTATCCCTTCTACAGTTTCTCACAGGATAAGAGTCATTCTTTCCCCTGGACTCCTGGGGGCACCCTAGACATAAGTGATATGAATAGGTAGCAGGCAGAAAAGCATGGTGGATAGGACTGATGGAGAGAAGGAGAGAGGGAGTGACTGTCCTTTACATTATTTACAGCTTACACGTGTACTCAAGAGGAGAATAAATGTTAATAGCAAAGCATGCTGGAATGTTTTCTAACATGAAGTATGCACACTGATCTTGTATGATTTCCCCCAATCTACATACAGTATATATCTTTTTGTTTATTGGCTGTTTACAGTATTGCTGAACGGTGCATAAGATGTTTTTCTTCAAGCCATTTTTGTTCTACACGCACTACTGTACAGTTCATTGTTTCTTAAACATTGATTTTTTTTATCAATGAATTAACCTGAATTACCTCAGCATGTTGTCCTGACGGTGAAGTGCCCACTCAGCAGGAAAGTTGTGGCTCCACAGTATTGGTGGTAATTGGTTTCAGAGGGGAAGATTTATCCATTCTATTGTTCAACAGTAAAGAAAAGTTGTCCAATTTGTCATAAGTTTTACTTGGTTTCCAGCTACATTCCTGTTATGGGTTGTAAAGGGATTGCGCACCACCAGAAGTACAGCTAAATTACTTTTTCAACATTTCCCACTTGTAACAGAGAGCTGCAGGAAGGGAGAGCAAATAGGATTTTCAACAATGACAAGAAGCAGCTGCAGCAGAAGTGCATACTGTGCATCCATTTACTGTTTGTAGACTACATGGTCCCCCTTATTAGTACTACTGCAGCTGACGTTCCATCAAATTCTTTATACATTAATTCTTTCTTTGTTTCTGTAATTCATCCCCGCCTCTGATCTCATTTCCTCGCTTCCTCTCTCCATCTCTTAGTACTATCATGTGTCACTGTCTCTTTGTTATATTGTCCAATACAGCAGATTTGTGATCTTGATCAAATGTCCTGCTAAGGGGATTGGCCAGGATAAAACCAGCTCTCTCCCTGGCTAAACATCTGCAGATGTTTGAAACAGCAGCTGGTAGCGCTGGTCCTGGTTGTGCCCCTATTAAGTTTTTTTCCCATATCGTTCCATTCCAGCAGATTAGTCAGTCTACAGAGAGCATCTCAGGTGTGTGAATGAGTGACAGCAAGAGAGGGAGAGAGAGGAGAGAGAGAGAGAAGGAGAGAGAGTGATCTGTAGAATTGTGAGGCTGAGTGACTGCTTGTGGGGTATGCAAGAACTACACAGCTTTGCTGTGCGCGTGTGTGAGCAAGGTACGACTCGAGCTGGTGTGTGTGTGTTGCTCTCTTAAATAGGAGAGTAAGCCAGCAGCAGCAGCAGCAGCAGCAGCAGTACAGTGGAGCGTGTTCAGTGTCTGGATGTTTGCGCTGCCTCTCTCAGCTGCGGGACGAAGCCTTACTGTAGGTATACACACACACACACACACACAACAGCACATATACACGTGTACACAATGCTGTTTTAACTTTTTTTCCTTGTAGGCTACTCATTTCTGTATATTGACGTTTCTTTTTTCTTATACATACTGGTGAATTTAGTGTGAAGGCAGAGAGTGGCTGTATAGGAGGGCTCTTTTCCTCTCAAGAGTATTTCAGTGCAGAGGATTTGAGACAGTTGAGTGAGGTGATGCAGGGATTAAAATGTGCCATTCATCAGCAAAGTGTTTCCATCACCTTAGCACGTTCACACCTTTGCATGCAGAACAGATTTTCATACAGTATTTCCATAAACCTGATTTGGTTATATGGCAATTTGCACTTCAGTAGAAGGTACTGGTCATCTATAAACTATGTCCAGGTGTGTGTGTGTGTGTGTGGTGGGGGATGGCGGGGTGGAGGTGCAATAGGTGTGTCGTCGTGTCCGGTTTCCAATAGTGTGGAACCTGAGCTGGCTGCTAGTATGACATGACATGGTTCTGTTAGTCAGACTCCAGGAGGATAGGGGGAAAACAAGAGAGAAGAGATGAGCAGAAGGGAAAAAACAAGGATATACAACATAAGTGTGAGAAAGAGAGATACAAATAAGGAAGGAATTAGGATTCTGAAATGTACCGATTGCTGCAGTTGAAAACGGATAGCATCCTGCTTGTGCGTTTATTTTGATCAGATAATTGGTTAAAAAAGCACGATAGATTGCTAAATTTGCAAAGGTTTCTGTGCCCCACCACACCCCACCCATGACACACCCCTCAAGCTGCAGTCTTGTTCCCTTAATTCCTGTTTCAGGGGGGCTGGGTGCTGAACGTGCTCAGAATGAGAGCAAAATAGCCACAACTGGGGAAGAGTGGGGCAGAATGAGACAGAAGTAGAAAACGGTAAGAAGTGAGAGGAGGAAAGAAAGATTGAGGCAACCTAACAGAGAAGACATGGGATAAGAGAAGGTTAGAGAAAGAAAAGTCTACAGCAGTTGGAAATAGAGGGGATAGCCCGAGGAGGGTGAAGACAAATAGTCTGATAAGAAGATATGAGTGACTCTCTCCACTGATGTTCCTCTCATCACTCAAATGCTGAATACATTGCACTGTTTCTTCAGGCACCCTTGGGTTGTTTAAGTACAGTTATCATCAATTTTCAAGATCAGTTCATGGCAAGAAAGCATTTGAGAACACCTAGTCATTGTCACATCACTGCTCAAAATGTCTGTGCCTTCTATAAAGAAGCAAAGACTTTCACTCCTCTCCACGAAATGACTGCAGGAAAAGTGGCAAGTCGTGTCGGAACTCCTGAATGGTATTTCTTGTTACTGTTTGCATGCCCAGTACAGTACATGCATAATGCACACTGTGAAGTTCTACTGGGAGAGACTAATGTGATTTTAGAAGTAATAATTCATTTAGAATCATTCATTTTGTCATGAGAATTGTATGTTCAGCATTACAAAATAGTGTGCATAGTTCCTCTTCCATACATACAAGAAATGAGTCCACATAAAAGCCAATAACAGAACATGTCAGTAAATGGATTTTGAAGGTTTTTAGTCTGATAATTAAGATCATACTATAGAAGCTGAAACCCTATGAGGAAGATGCCCGTCTTATTCTGTACATTAAATAAACTCATTATATACATTGTTGGGATGCTCTTCTGAATATAAAGCCGTACAGGCTCCTCTTAGTATGGATTAAAGTGTTTCTATCAGTCACAGTGTGTTGGATGTATTGGAGTGTTTCACTTATTTGATAATAAAGAAAAACCCAGACTTATTTTGTTTATAACCAACCAGTTCAGGCTGCTAGATCACAACATTCATCAGTCACTTATGCTATTCTTGCTCCCAAATTGAGTTTCAGAACGTAAAAACCCCTCCAAACTGTGGCTGATTACCTGTCAACGTGCCTAACAGAGTACACCAACAGCCAACATTTGCTGCATTTGGCTGGTGTAAATGTTGCAGCTGGTGAGACCTGGAGAGGAGGAGGAGGAGGAGGCTTTCTCTTTACTCATGTAGATTATACAGTTACAGTTGCACACATTGGTTGGATGGTTGCTGATTTTGTAGAAAATAGCCAGAAATTCAGCTTCATCAAAGATGCTCTCTTCATAGACCTAGTGTTGAATGTGTGTCACGATCAGCATTATCTTGGGTCATGAAGAATAGCTGCAATTCCCCTCCTGTGTATGCAAATAAAGCTATAATGGATAATTAATAAGCAAATGGGTGCTCAGGTACTTTCTGGCTCCTAGGTTATTTATACACTTATAATACAGTGGCAATAAAAAATACTCTTGCTCATTACAATGAATTAGATAAATTCACTCATTCTTTTGGTCTCTTTTCATCACTTGGCACATTGTTTCATATCCATAACCTGCTCATTGCAGTGACACCTCCAACTCCTACAATTCCTCTAACCTCTCAGTCTAAGCATTATTTTAGCAAAGGTAATGGTGTAAATAAAATATGCACACTTGTCATTTTGCCAGTTGGTTTGTTTGCCAGTGTGGAGGTGGTACCACAGACTTTGATCAGCACCATCCTCACGGTGTGTAGGGATGCAACTAAGTCAAACTGTTTTATGTAGTGAAAATCAGTATATATTGGATTGGGTATTTGCAGGCATATTGTAGACATTTATTGCAAGATGCTTTCTCACAAAGACATTGATTTAGTGCTTAGGTGCATCCGTCCACAAAGAAATATTTTCCGTAAATCTCTGGCAGATAACTAGATGCCTGGAGCAGTGCCAGCCCATCTGGTCAGTGTTCCTAACCTTTTGCAGAGCAGGCGATGCTGGATCACATACAAAAGGTGTAGCTTTGAGCACTGTTCATTGTCCTAAATACTGCAGCTCCCATGGATTCTGTCTTACATTGGATAAGCTATTATTTCACAAAAATTGCTAATTCATAACATTTTAAGCTTTCACAGCATTTCAGTTTAATTGTTTGCAGATTCCTTTAAAAATCGAAATAAATGCTGTATTTATGCAATGCATAGTAGTATCTGAAAAGATGCAGTTCAGACCTGATCTATACTTCACCATCACGACTCAGACGCAAGGAAAGGGGTGCTGTGAGGGGAGTCAGTACTAATTAGAGGCCAAGCCTTGTCACATATAGTCAACATAATGCTGTGGATGTAATTAAAAGGGGGACATTTCACACATGACAGCATTCCCCAGTGCAAGAGAAGAAACTCCACAGGGGAAAGGGAAAAAAATCTTCCAAAAATGTAAGAAATGAGAAAAATGATAGACAGAATGTCCCTTCTGTCTCCTTAATATGTACTGAATTAGGTAGAGACAAATGACAAGACAAAATATGCTAATACCACTACTGGCTCTGCAAACTTTTTTCAGTATAGTAAGAGTTTTAGTAGTTCATTGAGGAACTGCAACACACGGAAGGGCATTTAAAATAGGATTATTATATTCACACTTCTGTGAGTTCACATTTGTAAAACACTCCCATACCGGAATATGAAGTGCGGTAGTGGTATGTTTAAGGAGTGCTAGATGTTAGGCATGCAGGCACTGGTGCTTCCTAACATATCGTGAAGTCCAAGACAGCACTCCCATTAAAACGGTCAATTTTCTATTAGTGTTTTAAGTTATTTATCATTCTTCAATTTGCAAAGTTGGCACATAAACATAAAGGTGTTATTAATCATATACAGCAAACATAGCACAGCAGGTTGAATCACAGGGGCATCAACATAAGCAAAACAAGCAAAAGGAAAAAAGTAAGACCAGTTTTTCATCTAAAGTAAGACCTATTGGTATTAATTTATTTATTCATGTCATTAAGTCAAATAAATTATATCATGGGGCAATATGCATATTTGGCTTGTAAGGTCATTTCCTAATGCCAAGCTGCATTGGAGTGCATTGGATTGGAAGCGGTCCAGACAGATTAAATTCAAAAATTATAAAAACTCTTTTTCTGTTTGTGATTAATGTCTTTCTGTTGCACGCTCAGTCAGTGGCTTGTTAAACTGTGGCACTGGTATTAGCTTTTATAATAACTATATGTATTGTTCAGCATCACAAGTCTATCATAATAGTGTCTTACGGTGACTAATGATGGTTTACATGTACATGTAAGTTTTACTGTTGTAGCAGTTATAAGTAGACCATAGTAAAATATATATCTATATAGTTCTAGTAGTAGTTATTATGAGTATGAATAATATGCTTTACTAACCTCAATGTATGGCTACTTTGATCATGCACTGATTGAGTATGCAAATAGCACGAGTGTAGATTTTAGGCATATGTTCCACAAATCAAACTTGTGCTGAGTGGTTTGATTTATGACTCTGATTTTAGACACTCTTGTATGCATTATTAAAGAGCAATACAATCAGCAATTAATGAGAGATAGCATTAACCATTTACAGATTGTAATTAATAATGCATCAGCAGGGATGTTTATCATACGGTAGTAAATCATTTTGAAAGGAATCCTCCTCTCTGTTGATGCCTGGAAGCCCAAATATATATTCTGTATATGTACAGTGTTTTGGTGGGTGGGTGATGCTTCAAAAAAGCACATCAGCAATGTTTTTGGGTTGGTTCCGTTCTGCCGTGGAGTTGCTGAGCCAGCAAATGGAGGCCTGGATCAACACAGTCCTGACGGATGTGCTCTGTTCAGAGCCCCACTTTGCTCTTGTTTGTGAGGCGTGTCAGCGTGATCTCAGACTGGCATTGACTCGCTTTGGGTCGGTTGACAGGTTGGGTTGGCAGCAGGGCGACCAGCTTGTCTGTCTGCGATGTCAGCAACACTTGACGCTCCCAGCTCAGTATGTCACCGCAACAAACTCGGTGGTGACAAACACATGTGAAAAACCTGCTATTGCTCTGCAGTCGGCCAATATGTATGTTGTGTGAGAGAAGTTTCCTGTTTCCTCGATCTGATTGAGTTTGTATGTCAGCGTGCTTCTTGTCTGTCTGTTAATCTGTCTTATCTACCTGCCCTCATTTTCCCTCCTTCACGACTCCTGCTCTTTCCTCTTTTCATCTTAACCTCTGTCAAGTTATCCACATGTCTTTTTAAGTCTGTCTTCTGTTTTCCATTCCTCAATGTTCACCTCTTATTTGTCTTTTGAGCTGCCATTCTTCCTTTTTCTCTCTTGAACGTTTCCTACCTTTACTGGCTCACTCGGTTCCCCCCACCCCCACCACTCTTGTTTTACCTCCTCCCACCTCCTCCGCCTCTGTCTCTGGAAGATCTTTTCTTTTCATTATTTATGGAGAGCGGCTGCGTTGTGTAGCTGTCAGATGCAGCAGACAGGAGTGCTGTTTCACTAGTATTAACCTGTACCAAATTCCAGGCAGATTCATGTTTCATATGTTCTCAAAGCATGCATGTCCTTGTCCAACGCGCCTGTCAATGTAATTAGTCACAACCCTCGTCATGTGTTACCTCTCAGCAGAACGTGTTGCGAAAGGTTGTTCAACACAGTTCCATCCGGATTTGGTATTAACACATTTAGCAGTTTTCGTTCACAGCTGACACAGTTTAGGTAGATGTGTTAAAAATGTCATTTTCTGTTTGTGGGTTTTCCCGGAGAGCTACATCAAGACATCTTTACAGTAACACAGTGAGATGTTGAAGTGTGACTTGTCAAGATTCACCGTGTTAAGAGATGTTCTAATCATGGTGTTAGTGACGTGGAAGTGTAAAATTGCAACGTGAAGAGGGCTGCTGAATGTCATATGTGTGGTCAGAACAAAAGGATCCCTAAACAAATGCAACTGATTCACTACCACATAGCTTTACGCCTTTAAAATTGTATTCGGACATTACAGTTACACACCATCCTTTCATTTAGGCCGGAGTAAATGTTTTTACACACAACAGGCTCTTCTGTTACACTTAATAAGCTGTGTTTACTTGTCAATGTCATTCTCTTACTGCTCTAGCCTTTTCCTCAGCACCCAATACAATTTAATACAATACAATATATGCAATATATAAAAAAATAATCTAAATGTGTTTAACTGAATTAAACTAACTTACAAGTGCAATCACAATTCGTTGACTGAATTACTGATTCACAAATATCTAGAGAGATGTTATCAGGTGCGAGAAAAAAACGTAACCATCGAGGACATTGAAAACATAAAACAATCTTTGATTTAAGTAATGCCTTGTTATGTTCCATTACAGGAGTAGATGAATAGACGTCATCGTGATGAAACCCCCTACAAAGACACACACACACACACACACACACTCACACAGACTACAACTTAATCTAGCTCATAATGAAAAGACTCTCTCCCCTCTGCTGGTCTCTGCCTGTATATGATGCAGTGGTTATCGGTCGACCACCCATTTCACCATAAACTAAAGTAGGCCAAACCACGCAGCTCATCCCTGACATGTGGTGCAACTGGGAGGGAGGGTCTTGACACAGCTGGCATGAAGGATGGAAGCTGGGTTACTATACTGGGTATATACTGGGTATTAGATTAGAGTCACACACAGAGGGTAGGATGACGATGTCTCGACTTTTAAAAAGAGCAGAGCATATCATCTTTATGGGGCGCTGCTCCTTTGTGGCAAATCTGGTGACTTATTGTGGTTCAGAGAAAGGGACTGTACAAAAGAGATGATGTTTCCATTTCCTACTGATCCATCTCTCATTCTCAGTCTGTTTATCTTTCTTTCTGTTTATCCCAATTTCTCTCTCCTTCTCTCTGCACTGTCCAGACTTTTTTGATGTAACACTTAACATGTTTATTGGATGTGAACCAGGCTTTCAAGTAGAACCACTATGTTCCCCAGTTCCTCACATTACATAATGGCACACACACACACACACACACAAACACACACACACACACACCATTGCATTAACTGTCAGTACACTCAAGCCTTAGGCTCACTGGCTGGATCACTTTAATAAGTTGAGACAGGTCAAGTACGACACTTGGAGATTGTGTCTGTCTTTTTAACATGGCTTTCCTCTCTCCTGATCTTTCCTCTCTCTTACTTGAACATAATTACCAAAAATTTAACATACAATAACATAATTGTACTATTATTAGTATGTAATTATACTTAATTAAGTGTTTAGTTATGTATGTGTAAACATACCTAATTACAGTTCCAGCATTGTGTCGTAAGGCAATAAAAAGTTCCTTGTTTTGTCCACCGGGAGAAAGCTCGACGTTGTCCTCAGGGCTCAGAAAGCTCTGGGGACATCCTAATTTGCGTTGACAGGAATCTTTGCAGCACTCCTGCTGTTCTGGTCAGGATGTCGAAGGAGATGGATAGGGAACTCAAGTCAGCTCAGAGACTTCTGTCCACAGTTGATCCTCTGTCTCCCTGTCTTTGTCCCCAAATACTCATGCATGTGCAGGCTGACTACCCCACAGTCTGCGCTTACACATTTCTGTGCAAGTCCCTTTTAAGTGTATAGGGACCACAACTGCTTATAACCACAGACAGATGAGAGACGGTACTGTGACTGCTGTTCTTCTCATCAAGATGCGTCACTGCAGGATACCTTTAATAAGAGCAGACAGGTGAAGAGGCCTTGTTATTGATGATCATGATCACCATTGAAAATGTGTTTATCTGGGCTTCACCCACGCCCATCTTTAGAAAAATGCATTTTCACTTTGTACTTACTGTTTAGTCACTCAAAGCTATCTACAGTAGTTATTCCCCTTTTCTCATCGTTCACTGTGCTCTACACAGTGGGGCTCTCGTCTGACAAATTAATGCTCGCTGCTTGTTCTTATAAAAGAAGAAGAAAAGAGATTAATGTTTGGTAGTTTAATGACAATTCCACAAGAGCCATTATTTAATTAAGAGCCTTTTACGTGTTCACTCATCTCCTATGAAGCAGTTGCTTTATAACACTGTTGTATAAAAAGCAATTGCAGTCATGGGTGGATGTGTTGAGGATAATCTTTATCAGTCACCTGATAACCAATGAACTGCAGGTCAATGGGGCTATTGGTTTTTGCCAACAAAGAGTTTTTAGTGCATAGACAAGTTAAAGGCATCTGCCTTGCTTTGCTCAAACTCTATGCTACCTATTCCACAACCTGACCATGTCGACAGTAAACCTATATTTAAAGAGCATTGTGTTAAAAGCATCACTGCCAGCTGTAATTGCAAAAGTGGAATCAGTCGCCGGTGATGCTAGGTGTAAAGCTAATGTAGCAGGATGATATGCTAGCCAACTAGAAATTTAGAAAGTTCATTAAAAGCATAGCTAATTCTGTTTGTGTCATGTGGAAGTTATGTTTTTTTTTTCAGAAAGCAATGATATATCTGACTAAAGAAATACGTAAATGTGTGAAACACTGATGGACCTTTTTTCATTTGACCAAAGAAGTGAAACTTCTTAAATGCTCTCTTTACAGAAACATTCCCTAAATAAAATTCTGTCTTTGATGTCTGATGTCTTTGATAAAGCTTATAGTAGGGCTGACTCAGGTGACCCCTGAGGCACCTCTTAGTTATGCTGCTATAGGCCTAGGCTGCCGGGAGACTCGTAGGATGCACTGAGTTCCTCTCTCTCCTCTCCATTTGTACACACCCATATCCCATTAATGCT
>JAVQJL010097295.1:0-16358 GCA_036024295.1 Nannoperca obscura
CCCCCCCCCCCCCCCCCCCCCCCCCCCCCCCCCCCCCCCCCCCCCCCCCCCCCCCCCCCCCCCCGCACTCAGAGATGCACAATATTTATCATATATTGTATTTAAATCCTTTGCTAGAAGGCTCCATGAGACGATCAGATGTGATTTTGATGAGATCCTTAGTTTTTCTTAGTGGCAGATCTGAACTGAAAGCCAGTATTTGAGCTTGAATAGGTGGAATGTGTGTCTTTGCCTTATTTTGAAGGTTTCACGATGGTTATATCAGAACCACAGGGGTCATGCTTTGATAAGGGACGTTGTAGCACAGTAGGGACTGGCATCCACTTTGCGTTTCCTTCCATAAAAATGCTGACATGGATATGTTGGATTTTGCTTGCTAACTGCAGAATAAAAACGCAGCTGAACATTTCAATACATTCACGTATTTGTGGTTGTTGTGTGACATTCATATACTGGAGCAAAATTGCTTTTCTGGAGAGTAAGAGTCACCTCATTTTAGATTAAGTTTGTAGACATAATCTCTCTATCAGCCTCGACTATGACTATGTAGTGTAGGATGTTTAGTTTTAATTGTACGTGTTCCTTTTCATTATTTTCCACGGTATCATCCTCTGTCCGTGGCTGGATTGTTTCGTTATTAGGTCCATCACAGTGTGCCATTACTGGATTGTTAGTGGTTGAACTCTCACCCTTTCCTTCAGGTTCTGTCACTGTCAAACCCAGGGCGCATTATTCTAATGAGCGCACACACATATACACCGCCATTGCCACCACTACCCCCCAGCACCCCCCACCCACCTCACACACCCACCCACACTCACCCACCCCTCCCCCTGGCCCTAAAAGAAGACAGAATGAGGGAGAGAAAGAGAGAGAGAAATTCAGGAGGAGAAAGCTTTGAAGTGGCTTTCCATCGCAGTGAGTCTGCCGGCCGTCTCCCCGAGACGTGTCACCTTTGCCGAGAGGGAATAGGAAAATCACGTTTCGAATGGTAATGATAACATACTAATCACTTGAGCTCTTTGAAGAACCCGGGGAGTGTGCTACTCTGTCAGTATCCCTGGCTGCCTCATGCTCCCAGGCACACACAGTCACTGCAGCCATGGTCTAGGTGTAGTAGCTTAAGCATTGCATGTCAATACGTCCCCTCTGATCCATAGGGGCTCATTATAGCCCAAGCTTGGTATCCATTTTCTCCCACGTGCAAACTGCCACCACCTCAGCTGGTGCCACTACCACTTCCACACCCATGTAACCCCTCCCCGAAACCCCCTACCACATCCTTCACTGAAAACACACCATGCATCCTGTTCCACTCACCATCTCCTTGTCGCTTTCCTTCTACCAGCAGCCCATTTTACCACCAATCCACCCACCCGTTCTCCTATCCCTCTATCCTCCCCCTGCCCTCCCTTTAACTATTAAAAAGTATCTCTGCAATTTTAAATGACATCTGTCAGTGGCGCAAAGAAAAAGGAAGCGAGGGAAAGAAAAGAGTTCAGAGGGAGTTTTCTCCTCCCTGCTCTTTTCCCATCCCTCTTATTGTCAAACTTTGAAAAGTGTGTCGTTGACTTTTTTTTTTTCTCCACGTTTTTTCATTTCCTCTGAGTGATTAGCTGGTACACATTTTGACAGCCTAACCAAAACTAGAGATTTCACTTCTCCCCCTGTCCCCTTCGCTCATGTGATGGGCATAAACCCTTGTCAGAAAGGCGGATGTCATTCGTCGGGTTGTTTTTGAGTGTCAAATATGTTACATCAGATCAGTTTCTTAACATAGCATATTAGAAAGGCCATCAAAACCAACAACATTTGAGTAAACATTTAAGTCTTCCATGTTTATGCTGTTTATGATCCTCTCTACTGAATGCTGTTTGGATGTAATGAAAGCTGTGTCTTAGTTTGGACTTGCACCTAAAGGGTACTGCTACAGTGGACAATATGGGGCTGTATAGATTGTTTGAAGCTATGTTATGCATGTTAAATTAGATAGACTACATGGTGGTATTGATGGTATTGAAAACGGTGAAAGTCGCTAGATCATTTGAACTAATCGCCAAAAAAACAATTTGGACAACATTTAAAATCAGCTTGAAGCGACCACGATAATGAAATGAAACAAGTGAATAAAATAAAATGAGTTGAGTATAACGGTTAATATCCAGGCATTATTTGAAACAAAACATGATCAAACAGATACTTCCATGATTAACCCCCCTGCGATACAGTACAGCACAATTTTGGAAATTGTGTTAAAATCAAACTTATTGTAGCCGTTTGGGAAACACCCTAAAACAGTCACGTTTTCCCCATGACAGTTATAGGTCATGGTGAACTGTACCATCCTTTTGAAGAAAGAAGACAATAAACTCTTGTCTAAAACATAGACACACATTTGTAAAGTGGAAGGGAACATCCATGGGAAAACTGTGGTAAAAATGCCATTATCTAATATTGGCTTTTGTAGGCAGTTTATTGCAACCTCAACCAAAGCAAGTGTGATTAGTAATAGTTAGTGAGTCTCTTTTGTACAGTGATTTCAAAAATGTAATGTTGAAAACATTCTTGTATTCCCAGCACAAGATTTTCTGCAGTCTTAAAAACTGGTTTCCAGTACTCTGACAAATTGACTACCTGTAACTGTTAGGTTAGGTTCCCCTGATGGCGGCAGTGGAAAGAATTATGTTTGAACCAAATAGGAAAACATTTAAGACATTGTCAAATAACCTCAATTAATCACTCACAATGTGTACAAAACTCAAAACAATTCCACTCATTACTGAAAACTCGTTGTAAAACATTCATATCCCTCTTAATTCATTATAATAAAGCATGCATTACATTGAACAGTAAAAATTAACAGATATAAATCAACATGCATTTTTGTCAGGATAAGCTTTTGTACAAATGTACCATTGGTTCCTTGTTATTCATTTTTATTTGGATTGAAGAAATCGGATCTGACTGATTCAAAGTGTTTAAAAAGCCAATACAATGCCTGTGCCCTTTTCTATAGGACTGCTTGTCTATTTTACATAAAGATAGATTTCTACATTTGATAGCCCTTAAGATGAAACTCAAGACAACTCTAGTCAACAGATCAGATGTTTCTAGCCTTTCTTGTCAGACATGAATTGTTTAGCAATAGAGAAGAAACCAAAACCACTGGATTTCTTGGTATCTAAGGATCTGCTCTCAATTGATATGTGTATTTATATTAGATCCCTAGCTAACACCTTGATACTCATAAACTTCCACTTGGAAAAAAATGATAAAATTGCTTATTCAATTATTTATGAAAGGCATCTTTTCTTGATATGCTCTGTGAACTCCAAGCTTTCAATGGGCAGCCTTGTACATTGTTGATAGCAGTGAGTAAGCCAAGGGGGGATGCAGCAACTCATACATCATGAATACTGTTTTGGTCCACAAATGTGGATAAACAAGCAGAAAAGAAATTGGATGGTTTTGTTTAGGATAATTATTGCATTTCACACCTCCTATAATGATGATTCTTTAAAATACATTTGACATTGTTGGGTCTGAAAAGGCTTAGATATTATTATTCAAGAAATCTTACACTGTATATGTTGTTTTGCTATCTACAATAGTGGGGGTAAATGTTTATTTTGTCTTTAATTTCTCCTCGAGTTGGAAGCCATCAGCTGGACAGGATTTTCTTTTAACTGGATGTCTTAATAAAATTGTATTTTATCTTAATTTGCTCCACCTCCCTGCCTTAACTTTTCTCTGTGTGCAGCAGAACACTGTGCTGTGAAACAATACGAGAAAACAAACCTCAAAGTAGTTCTTGTTTTTATGTCCAAGATGAGGCAGCAGCATCTCTTACATTGTCAGCCTCAACATGCATATGCTTGATATTCCATCAGCATATAACACATTGTCATCCATGAAGGTTATTGCCAACCTGGCTGTATTATGTTGTCGCTGTGGATGTGGTCTGTCTGTTTAGGTGACAGTGTTGATATGTTTCTTTGAAATGGGTCCCAGCCCTCTCAATCAAATTTTTTTTGTGTTTGTTTCTCTGGCTTTATTTTTATTTATTTTTTCTCTCCATTTGTTGCAGAGAGCGCATCTGTTGGACAACACAGAGAAGCTGGAAAGGTCATCACGGAGACTGGAGGCCGGCTACCAGATAGCAGTAGAAACCGGTACGTTTCTGTTTTGGATTGGGTTAGGAAGGAGTGGGGTTGGTGTTGGGCGGGTGGGGGTGGGTGAGTTCAAGATAGTGGTGAGGATGAGTGAGCGACAGCAAATTGTCTTGCTCATATGCGAGGTGGGTGGATGTGTGTGTTTGGGGGGTGGAGGGGGGCGCGAGAAAAACCTCTTTCCTTGACGCCTGATGACATTTTCGGAAGCACATCAAAGGCGAGCCAGGGAGAGAGAGAGAGAGAGGTGTACAGGCGACAGATCGGGCGCCGCTTCTCCTTGCTCTGCTTCCGAAGAAAATTCGTGCATCGCTATGGCTGTGTGTGTTATGTATGTGTGTGTTGGGTGGGTGGTGGTGTTTTTTTTTACACAAACAGACAGGGGGTGTATGAAAATAAACAACGTCAGCGTTCCTCCTGAAGTTCTTAATTCAGGAGTACAGAAGGAAGAAAAAAGATTCCACAATATCACTTTTTAAATAAACCATCCAAAAAAACACACAAACTCCTTTTTCCCTCATTATCAAGGATGGTTTTTATCTTAAAATAGGAAAAAAGCTCATTGGGATCTTAAATAGATTTAACCAGTTAGCATATATTTTTTTCTTCCTGTCTTCCTTCCTGACAGTCACCACATTATTGAGGCAGTGTATTCCTCAGAGATGTATCAAAGCTCATTCTTGAAGTATCAACCGGCTTTCTGTGGCTTCCGTTGTAGTTTTGAAAAAGTTTGTCAATTTACACTATAATCGCGGGGTGGCTGGCGTGTGCGACATCGACAGATTTAATAATTCAAGTCAAGGAAGGTTCGCACGCAGACCACCGGCTTTTGATGTTCTCTGTAACTTGCATTCACAAATTCATAAATACAATCTACATTCTCTGCTTAAAAATGTTGATTCAAGCGCCTCAGATGATCCTGCCGTTATCCAAGTTTCTCGACTGTGTCAAATTCTGCGAGAGCCGACAGGTTTTTAATTCTACCCAGTCATATAATTCACTAGAGTGGCTCGCTTTTTGATGTTTTCCCTTACAGCTTGGTTGGTGTTAAAGAATTGGGCCGTGGCTTAACAGTGTTCAGTACCTACTGGGCCAGGCGGTTTTTCCTGCCGTAGTCGGCGACATGCCCCTTGACCCTGTGTCACCGGTGGCCATCTCATCCGCTGTGTGCGGCTAGCTAAGAACAATGCTCGTTTATCCTGCCTTGGCCCCCCACACTTGGCTTGGTCCACACCAGCTGGGGCTGTGTTTGTGGTTTGGTGGGGAGGCTTCGCCCTGCGTCTTTAATCCATGACCCCTTCCTTTACTCTGCTGTCGATACCAACCCTCCGCTCAGATGCACAACCTGAAATGGCAATGTCTTCGGGTCAAACAGGGAGTACATCTGTGCAGAGAACATGGATACACAGGGAAAATGCACTTCACCAGTCTAATTACTATATATGTCAAGTTCTCAAATTCAACAAACACACTGGGCACAAACATTAGGTAGCCCTATTTATCCACTGGTTTATAAGGTTTGACAGGGTTCGCCAAATTCAGCTTGGTCTTTAATTTAGTGTTGTTCTGCCATCTCAAACTATATATTTACTCTTGTGGTCCCACAACGGCTCGTCACAACACTTCCCAGACATCTTTATGAAATCCTGCACTATTTACATCATAGTCCTGCCCTAGTTCTTAGAGTATTGAGTCACAGTACACTAAGGACTGGGATTTGTATTTTAAGTTAAACTGTTTTTATTTTTATAGTCCAACAAAAGCTCCATTTATTGTAGTTCCTTCTCTTTCACAACAAATACAAAATAATGAAATAAAAATCCAAAAAGTGCACCGTGCTTTAATCATACACATTATGAAAATGTCATTGGCAATTGTGGAGGAATAAGCTTTGAGTTTTAAAACACAGAGGTGTGGCACCCATTGACGTTAAACAAGAATAATTAGAGCGTTAAGTGTTTCTCCAATCAGCCCCTCTCTAGTCATACTGTAAATACTTTTCTTGCCACAAACCTCAACTCTCCTCAGACATCTAAGCTGTACTTTTTACAAAGAGCAGTTTAGCGTCGTTATTTTGCAGTAATTCAAAGTTGCATTCTTCATCCACAATGACACAGTAGCCCTTAAGAACTGTAATTGACCAATGGGGAAAGTGGAACTAAAAGACATTTTATTTCAAAGAGATAGATCCTGAACAAAGAAATGGCGTAGAAACTCAGCTTTGCCCCCTTTTCTCTTTCGCGTCGACAATATATCTCTTAATGACCAGGAACAAAAAAGCCAGGATGCTTCTAGGTCACATTTAAGGGAAAAAAGAGGACTCTTGGTTCTAAGGCGAGATGAATCTTCACACAGTACCATTTTATCAGATTTTAGGTCTTTTCTTTTCTTTTTTAACCATACTCAATGTCTCCAGTGTATTTAGTGAAAACAAAGGCTTGCCAAAAGCAGTGAGAGCCCTCAGAGGGATATAGAGAAGACTCTTTGGACATGCAGAGCTATTTACCACACGCACCCTCAAGAACCAGGGTCTTCTGTTTGTCTCATAAATAAAGTATAGAACTTCATTAGTGAAGAGCACTGACTTAAAAGCCCAGGCATAGCAACAAGCAGACACGGGGGCTAGCCCAGTAAAAGAGGGCCCTAAATAAAGTGGGAGGGCATGCAGTTAGCCAATTTAAAGACATTTGAGTCTGGGGCATTTGAAATGCCCAAATGTGGAGGCTTGACTGATGTTAAATCAAAGACATGCCAGATTTTAGTCCTTCCCTGCATAGTTGAAAAGATTTTGAATGATTTATGATTGCTTGTTTAGAAATAAATAGCATGTCAGATAAGACATCTAAGTTGCAATGATTAGCGTGTCCACCTTTTTGATTATTATTCATTGAGGAGGAGAGAGTTGAGTTTTACATGCTGATCGACAGTTCATACAAGACATGGTTAAAAAACGTTCCATCAAACCCCGGCTGCATTTCCCAGTTATGGTAATAAAAATCCACTGTTTTGTTTCCCAGCATCATTTTAATAATTGAATTGCTTTAAATTAAATTTGTTTTGTTGTGTCGACAAAGAACTTCCTTTGCTGATGGTACTGTAAATGTGCTATCGCTTCAGGACATTAACAGTCATTTTAAACTTAAGGTAAACTTTAAAATTTAATTATGGGTTGTTTGTTTTCAGAGGCATGACTCATGCAAGTTAAATGCCATTCTATATTTTTAGATGTAATTATAAAATGAAATATAAAGGCTTTTAATTTTTACAATTATGAATGACTGAATTGATCTCTGAAGCAATATTTAAAAATGGTCAACTCAAAAAATCAACCAGCAAATGTGGAGTGAATTGACTTTGAAAATTCATCCCCCTTTACACTTGTTCAGTTGACACAAATAACTTCGCAATGCCAGCAAACTGAGCCCCTGAAACAAAGACGGAGACAGACAAAAGCATTGCTACTCTGCATTTTAAAGGTGTCCAGCAAGAGGCTGAGAACACTTCTTAGGCGAGCGTTCTTGGTGTTTAGGGGCCTGTAATCAATCCTGCGAAATGAAAACAGCTCATTAGGGATTGATTTCAGTCCCGTTTAGATAAGCACAGAGGGCCAGGGCCGGCCCCCAGGGGCCCCAGCCTAGCCCAAAGTTCACACCATGCCAGGTAGAGAGCAACACCGCAGGCTATCAACTTTATTAGGATGGAGATAAGCTGATTAGACCTTGTCAATCAAAGGTGCCAGTGACTCAATCATGATCCAGGGGACTTTTCTTTCTGCCTCTCCCATTTTCTCTCCCTTCCCACTCTCACAATCTCCCTCTCTTTTTTGTGATAAATCATTGAAGCGACCAACAAAGTGTCAGCCATCGCTGGGCTAAGCTAAGCAGCCCTGCAGTTGTCACCAAGGCAGACGCGTGGGGACCCTGTGATGATGTGACGACTATATTAAAGAGTACATCAATTTGTTTTAGAGCAGTTTGATTTTCGACTGCAGTGGTATTAAAAGAGATGGGGGGAGAAAGAGGGGAGGGCGAGCGTGTCGGCGTCATCGAACATGATTCCAGTGGCAGAGCAAGGGGTGCTGGGACAGCAAGAAATAAATAGATAAATGACAGAGTGACGAGAAAAAAATAAATATATTTTGTAAACATAAAAAAAAAATTCATGGCTCCCTTTTGAAGCAGAGCACGGCTTTGAGTCTTGCTGAGAGTCCATGGGCGCTGGAGTGGCCCAGTAACACAGCACACGTTTGTCCCGACTCTCTATCTCTCCCCCTCCATCTTCGTCTCTTTCTCTGTTTCTCTCACACTCGCTTTATTTCTGCCTGTTCTCACTAAAGATCAGACTCGATGATTCTTTTGGTGCTGGGCCACCAAAGTGGTGCTCGCTTTTCAAATCCATAAGCAAACACTTAGCAAATGACATAATCAGTTACATTTAAGAAGCCCAAGTGATATTTTAAGCAGGGACTATTATTAGCTCTTCACATATTTTTTTTCCATTCTTTAATATTTACAGTATTTGGTTAATCCATTTTTTTTATCACATTAATAAAACATATTTCCTCGAATTAAAACCTGCAAATCAAAAAGTGAAGAAAGAAATCTTTTTATTGGAATGGAAATGTTGGTCCCAAAAGAAGTAAATATAAATATAAACATTTTTTTTTATCAAACAGTGTTTAATTATTTTTCCCAATTCCCATACTTTTTACCAGATCAATTTTAAATAAAGTTTGTATTATTAATTTAAAGTTTTGTGTAACCTGCTAATAAACAACAGTTTGATACTTGCTGGGTTTTTTTCAGTCACTACATGAACAATTTGTAGAAGTATATACAGTATGTGGCAATCTAAATATTGTTCTTATTATGATGTAGCTGAATATGTTCTCTTTAGTTTATTCCCTCTGTTCTACAGTGTAGTTTGACTATTTTAAGCATCTCTTTTTCATTTCTTTTTTTAAAAGGACAGTTTGCTTAAGTGGATTTCCTTTAGGTATAGAATAATAAAGAACTTTTTTGTAGGCTGATACAATCAGCATGTTGTATTGTGTTCAGAAAGAATAGAAAGTTATTTGATAATTGTTTGATTACTGGAGCCGAGAGCTTGAACTTGAATATTTCACAGCTTGAGTTTTCAGCTGCGGAGAAAGCAGGCCTTTTTAAAAATACATTTCAAAGGAAAACTATGTTATTCTATAGCTATATAAAAAGAAAATTATTATTAAAAACTATCCCAAAATTTCGCTTGAAACCACATTTACTAAATATATATGCTTCAATGCATAACATCTCGCTCTCAGAAAATCTAGCCGTGGGTGAGCTGTTTATCGGTAAACCCCCGGTGGATGAAAGGCGTAGCAATAATGATTTTTTCTCTCCTAATCGGACCTTGTCAGCAAGGCGTCTTATCGTGGAGAGGAAAATGACACCGATCCTATCGAAGAGCCTGGAGTCCGAGTCGGCGACGTGTGTCCCCCCCAATCACGGCCGGCCGTGGCCCAGCCATATCTAGCGCCGCCACAAACGGCGAGCGACGCTTTTTTCATGTGGACTTCAAAAACGTTGCGAGTCATTAAAATTGCACCCGCGTTCGGCAGCGGGGATCAGCCGCTCTGGAGCGAAAATGGGATGTGGGAAGAGGAGACTCGCTAAATGTGTTAATTCCATCCTCACATGTTTAAGGCTTAATTTTAATCTGTTTGAGGGAGGGGGAGGGGTGGAGGGGCGATTGGAAAGGGGGGCGGGAGGGGCAATGAGAAAGCCTCGCACTGCAATAAATCGCCATTATCTTTGACACCCTAGGACTCAGCTGTTCCAGGGATTTAGGGGTCCACTGGCAACAGTGTATATCGTAGGGCATGAAAACACTGTTTACGCTTGAACTGCGGTAGCTAAGGTGCAGTCACCAGCTTCAGGCTGCACAGACAAAAGGCCTTACGCGCACAATGGCCAGCTAGCATACGTACCCTCAATGGAAGAGCTGAACCAACAGACTCGAGTATGTGTTTGTGTGTGCGCGCCTGTTTCCCCCATGTGTGCGTGAAGAAGTCTGTGTTACCCAGTGTATCGACAGGTTTTGTCGCAAACATCCAAATATTAGCTTAAGTTAAGCCTAGCTACAAAGATGGCAATAAGTGACATGTTTGAGTAAAATAAAATGAGCCTTACACCAAAGATAGATGCCTATCAGAATTTCCTATCTGAATAATAACGTTTCAGTCGAGTCCAGCAGCTACTAAAGCATTACTATCCTCCTTGTGTCCCTATGTTCGGTCTGCACAAGGTGTTAGCTAGCATTAATAAAATTAGGAGAAAATCTAATAATTAGACCTTTAGTCAGTTATTAGCTTCAGCAAGGCTCTCAACATAATGAGACTGTTGGAAGTAATGATCTGACTAGAGAGCTCATTGGAGCTTTCAGGCTTAGTAAAACATTTGGCAACATTGTTAAGATAGAAGAAACGTGTTGATTTTCCATTGATGCTTACATTGTTAAATAAAATCTAAACTTTGTGAGAGGAGACAATGGCATTAGCATTGTTAACTGAACACGTGTGACCCAACAACTTGATCAACATTTCTCAATAGCAGACCAGGAAGAATGTCCCCAACCACAGTAAATGTGACATTTTGTGCACACTCCACTCCACTACAGATATCAATATAGCAACAATACGTTCATTAAATAAATCATTTCAGATTTCAGCTTTGTGTCCCTTAGTATTAACCTTGAAAATTAAGTCATTTTGGCACAGTTTGTAAATTGGTCTATATTCTCGATCAAACCTCATCCAAATCATTTATTGATATAATCTAATCCTTATCTAAAGATACGAAACACCCTCCAATTGCTAGATAGTGGCGTGCCACTATATCTTAAAAGACACCAGCGTCTCAACCTTAAATCAGAATCTTTTTTCTATTTTTAGGTTACAATAACTAAAAAGATACCCCCTGCCTTCTTGCATGCAGAAGAAAAAAGTGTAGCATTGACCTCTGGCTGACACAGAGAAAGCTGAGGGAGGGGGGGGGTTGGAGAAAAAGAAAGCAGCAGAAAGTGCGACATAGTGGAGAGAGCTAAGACAACAACTGTGAAGAGCCGCATAGGGTTAAAGAAAAACTGTTTCAGAAGGAAATGGGAGACAAAAGCGAGGACTTGGAGCCCCCATGGGTGCTTTAAAAGAGCCGCTACATCTGAGGCGCTGAAATATTAAAAATGGAAAGGGAGATCCAAAAAATAAAAAAATGAAATTGTGAAATAAAGTAAGGGAGCGGCAATGACTGTGACAACTTGTCACCTGAGGACGTATATCAGAAATATTAATTCAGTGATGAGAATGACGCGCTGGATGACAAGAGGTTTGATGTCAGTTAAAACCCTAAAAGGAGTTTTTTTTAAAATGAGGAGACATTTATCAGAGTGAGTGTGGATAGGCTGCTGTATAGGAACAAGAGATAGAGATGTTGAGAAGGAGGAAGGACTGTAACAGCCTCATCAAATGTTTTTACAAATGTTTTTACATTTGATGAGGCTGACTTGTTTACAATAAAATTTAAAAAAATCCCTTGGCTTTTGTTTGACCAGTAACCTGCCATGCATGTGTTCTCATTTACAATGATGTAAAGTTATAACCATCTTATTTAAAAAAGAGGCAAGAGACAAGCTGCTACAAAGCACTTGAGTGATGACAACTGAGTCCAACTACCATTAGCAGTGTATCTTCACAGTGAGTCTTCTGTGAAGCTGGCGCAATGGGCAGTTTTATTGATGCAGATTCAATGGTTATAAGGAAGAAAATTGTTAAGGGGAAAGTAGTGCTGTTACTGCTTTTCAACATTTCCTTTTTGCTTTAATAGCTATGTAAAATGACAATGTTAGTTGAAAACACATTTATCATAGTAGATTTTGAGAAACGGAAACATTCAGTATTAAATTGCAAACTGTAAAACTTGACAAAATGTAACAAATTTATAATTTATAATTCATCTATGACTGTCAGTTTATACGAACTCTTTCCAGATTATAAATGCTTAACTCATACTGACCCTAATGGCACATAATAAACATTGAATCTTAAAAAAAAAAAAAAATCTTCATCACATTCACTGTGCAGTTTTTTGTGTCAGATTTAGTAGACAGTTTAAGGCAAAGTTGCTATTAGTAGCTATGTGACTGCTGCTGCCATTTTAATGTAACTAGTCGGCTATCATTCACTCTCTGTAGATAGCTACATAAAAGTTTGAGTTTGTAAAATTGACTTTTTGGCCTATGCTTTACTGTAATTGTAAAATAAAATACTCAATACATGGAAATAAGTAAGAAATATTAAGTGATCACTTTTCTTAAAAACTGTACCACCTGAACCAACATATACAGCGAACAGTGTAGCGTTATTTGTATTTGTTGCTTAAGCTTTGTTTTTGTTTATTTTGTCCCTTTAAAAAGTAACCAATAACTTTACAGAAATGTAATTATCTTTTCATACACAAAAACAAAACTCATTGTTAAGCCATTATTAACACAGTAAATGTTTTTAGGGAAACGTATGTGCATTCACCTTGTGTTTCTCATAACACAAGTTCTCTCATACCAGTACTTGAAATGCAGACTGGAGATTTATGAATGATGTGTTTATGAGAGGTTTATGAAAAGCTATTTAATTCATATACTATTTGTAATACTTGGACTGGATAAAAGTTTTACACCTGTGGAAATATGGTCAGTTACTGTAATAGATGATAGCTGGAACAATAGCCACATAACATCTGTCAACGTGTTTGAATATAAGTGTCAATATTTTCTGGGTCATAAGATTACTGGTTTTGAGTAATATAGAGAATTTTAATTCTTTATTATATTATTATTTCTTTCAAACAAATTATTATAAACAAGTTATAATTAGATTATTTTCAAAGCAACTTTCCCAGCTGGGGGCTGCATCCAAAGGTCTTTGAGGGAACAACCCAACAACAACAATGACTCCTTTTTAGCTTAAGATGGTTTAACTGGTGCTTTGTTGTTCGTCGTTTAGCGAACGCATTTCTCATATAGTCATGCAGATGTTTTTGAGTAGCACTGATAGAGACCCTGTAGCCTCGCGTCTGCAAACTGCTATGTGGCACCTTTATGTTACAGTAAGCAAGACTCGTACTCTTAGATTTAAAGAACTTGGACTGAATCTAAAACGTACAACTGTTGGTGATCTCTGCAACAGTAAGTGCTGGCTCTAGCCTTGAGGGAAAATATTTGATTTTGTGTTAGAAAACCATACAGGGCTAAATGCCGTCATTAGCTCTTTATTAATCTGCATCTTCTGTAGAAGTTCCCTGAGCCTCCCACCCTGCAAGACACACAATTATACTGTACAAACACAGTGAAGCACATTAGCCATCTCCGTCTGTCCTTCCTCCTCTTTTCCTCAATGGTAGCCCCAAGGAGCACAACCCCCCTCCCCTGTCAAAGGAGCTTCCTCCTTGGCTGTCCTGTGCCCATCAGACAGGGTGCCCGCCCGTTTAAGACACCCAGGGAACATGAAACAGAGCCTGGCCAAGATGTCAGCTGGTTGCCCCATCTGCCAGTCAGTGGGATGGTAAAGCTTTTGTCCTGGGGGGTAACCTTAGGAGTGCTCTGTGTGCTGCTCAAGCGTGTTTGTGTGTGTGCATGTGTGCGTGTTGCTTTGGGACGTGAGACTTTCACAGTTTTGAGCAAAGCTAGCCACAAACAGCATGCGGACATTGCCCAGTTAATTTATGTGTGACTGGTGTACACATACAGGATTGTCCCATTTTGACCAAAATGACCAAAATTTAAATTTGGATTCTCTGTTGTCAGATCAGGGCAAACTAACTGCTGTGTTTATCGGAACACTTTTGAATGGCGGAGATTTCAAGGGAATAGAATGTGTAAGTCTCAAAGAATTGTCCTCGGCTGGTTTGAAGTTAATTGGTCTCATTTCAGATCTGCTCACTTCTTATGGATACCACAGTTGGTGAAGCACTCATCAGAATTTTAAATTGCCTGGAACATGTCTCTATCCTTTTCCTGTTCCCCTGTTAAATAACATAACCTTGACAGTACAAACAGTTTGACTCCCATATAAATGAACCAAGGCACTGAGTGAATGGAGGCCGGATGGCTGGTTGAAATGAGGCACAATTCTATTCATGCATTCTGTCGTTTGGTAGATAGGCCGCGCCCTTGAGCTGCTTTAGGAGGGAGGAGCCGCTTGTTCTTACTCTGTAGAAGGTGCTGAAAGGGGGCTTTCGGTGCACGCACGAATGCACGTACATAATCCTTTGGACGGGTCTATGTGAGCCCAAGAGTTCCTAAAAAGAAAATTCACGCAGACAGCATGAACTTATTTATTTACCACTGAGTTATGCTTTTGTAGTTGTGCCTGTCAAGGATATCAGCACAAGTTAATATGTGTGCTTTGTGTGTGTGTGTCTGGATGTGTGTGTCTCCTTGTTATATGTGCATGTTGCACATGCTTTGCACCTCAGTTGTTTCAGGCTCAGATAAAATGTGATTTATAACAACAAAGTCATCCCTTTCCTGTGCTGTAATCATTTTTAGTCAACTTTGACTGTTGACTGCCATGTAGAAAGCTTCCCTTAAGTGGTCTACATAGTCCCCATGCTCACATCAGTCAGTCTCACCGCATGATGTATGTACTGTAGTGGTAGTCCTGAAGGGCTGATGTATGCACAGCTCTGCACCGGCAAGTCCTCTCTGAGCACATCTATGATCTTGGGTTACTCAATCATCAATCAGGGCCAACTGCAGCGTACTGTACTGTCGCCCATCTTTTAAAGCTCAGTTGTGAAGGACTGGCTAAGATGGCCTAAGGGACACTTTCCTTGGTCTGGCCCATCTCAGGTTTGATGTGAATATGGGCGTAGTTATAACTACACACAGAACAGAGTCGACGAATTGATGTAGACTTTTTAATGTTTGGGGAAGGCCACCTGATAGTAGAGATGGGGTTTTTAAATTTCTTTTTAGAATTTTGCAGTATTTTTTTTTCAGTAATTTGTTGGATGTTTTCCTGCTATAATTCTGGAAATGTTCAGCTTTCAACTGCATCTTCTAGGAACAGATGATAAACAGGAAGAGGAAATAAAAACCATCATTTCATTTAGTAGAAACCTTCGTTTTTATATGTAATATTTTAGATCTATTCTTTTATTATTACAGTGAATTATTTAAAGAAACATTTATTAATAGTAACATTAGATAAAAGTATGACGTGCCTCTCTTTTTTCCCCTGAAACCAGTCTGTATTTTGTGTTTAAGATAAGGCAATGTGGGGAAAGAGTAGGGGAATGACATGCAGCAAACTGTTCGTCCAGCTGGGAATCAAACCGGGGGCTCGCTGCTCAAGGCATTTACACCGTTGTGGTATGTGCCCTAACCACTTAGCTATTTCCCCCCAGTCTGTATTTTAAACAGTTTTCTTTATTATTATAAGAAAAGGTAGCTGTCTTTTAGAGAAATAAACATGCAAAACCTTTTGCCGACAATGCAGCCATGAAATGTATTGCCAAATTTACGTCATTCAGAATGAGGCTTACCTGAAAAATGCAAAGCCAAAATTTCAGACAATATGGACAGAGACAGCAGACAAAGAAGGCAGTGCAAGAAAACAGTGCCACAGAATCAAAGAGAAATATACAGAACATTCACTTTCTCCACAAAGCTACACGGAATTCATTATATTATCCAAAATGGACATTCAGAACCATACGATACTGCAGTGATAGAGTTGCATGCCAATTTTCCTGTGTGCTTGAAGTGAGGTATTGTGCTATTTTAATGAGCTGTTTAGACTAGTGGCCGGTTGCATTTGGGCTGTAAAAACCAGTTCAATTAATAATTGTTATTGCCTCTTAAAGGCCAGATGTATGGAATTCATGCAAATTCAGAGCAAAGGGAAAGAGTGTGTGTGTGTGTGTGTGTGTGTGTCTTGGAATAATTGTATTCCAGATGTCCTTCTTTCATGTGAACCACACACACACACGTGCTCTCTCACACACACACACACACACACAAATGCACACAGTAAAGGGACAGAACAGATGATGGCGATGATGATTAAGATCTTAAGCATATGGAGATACTGTGTTGGTTTACTGTGTGTGTGTGTGTGTGTGTGTGTGTGTGTGTGTGTGTGTGTGTGTGTGTGTG
>JAVQJL010097296.1:0-15423 GCA_036024295.1 Nannoperca obscura
TTTGTGTGTGTGGAAGTTGGTCTCGACCGGCTCCATGTGATTGAGTGCCCTGAGATAACTTTGTTATGATATGGCGCTATATAAATAAAATTGAATTGAATTGAAATTGAATTGAATACAACACAAATGAGTTTAAATCATTGCAATTTATACACAACTGACACATTTCAGTTTTTTCATCATGTTGACAATTTTATTATATTGATAAATGTAATAATATTGATGTCATTTGATTTGATTCATGGCTACAAACAATAGCATTGCCTTGCATTTCTAATCCACAGTCCTAAATTCAGTTATTTTCTGTACTTTTCACAGGAAAGTTAAAATTCTTTATTACGTAGAATTATTTAGGCACATTTCTCCGTTTGCCCCCTCATTGGTGCTGATAAGAGGTGTGTTGGTGTGTGTGTGGTTCGTTCAGGAGTCTCGCTCTGCCTCCAGGAGCGTGAGCCCACGGGGCTCAGGGAAGTTGGCGAGCCGCTCCCCGACTCGCACGCTCGCCGGTTCAAAGGAAGGCTCCCGCCACTCCCACTCTAAATCTCGGTCTCGCTCCAGGTCAAAATCTGGGTGAGTCACAGCTGTGTAAAACTCTTCTCTCTTGTTGACAGACTGGATACGTAGAGGCCTGTCATTTGAAGCAGTTGTAGAGAAATTAGATGTAAACAACCTTAGAACCAATTCGAATGTTGGAAGTTTTTCCATCTATACAGGTCCCATTCCCACCATGGCTCCCGCAGACACTATAGCCGATCTCACTCCCGCTCAAGGTCCTATCGTCGGCGATCTCACAGCAGGTCGTACAGCGGAGAACGCCAGCGCAGGAACCACAGCCGCTCACCCATGTCCAACCGCCGCAGGCACATCGGCAACCGAGTAAGTGCTCAACAGCCCTCGTGTTTGTTTTATTTCAAAAGTCAATCATCTTTGCCAGTGTTCTTCCTGCATAATGTCAGCATATATTTATCTTACACCCCAAACACTGCTATATACTAATTCATAATTGAATAATAATAATAATAAAGAAACTCAGTTGTACATTTTTTTTGTTTGAATTGTAAAGGGCTCTTACAATTGTTAATTACATTAAAGTGTATGATCATTAAAATTGCAGGCTAATCCAGATCCAAACTGTTGCCTGGGAGTGTTTGGCCTGAGCTTATACACCACAGAGCGGGATCTGAAAGAAGTCTTCTCTAAATACGGCCCCCTGGCGGATGTCTGTATTGTGTATGACCAGCAGTCGAGGCGCTCAACGGGCTTTTCTTTTGTTTACTTTGAGAACAAAGATGACGCTAAAGAGGTATAAAAATACGTCAAAGGCCCATGTCAAACCTGTTGCTGGAATATTTTCTGTGTCTAAAGAGGTCATTTTTACGTTTCTTTACTGCCAGGCGAAGGAACGAGCCAATGGCATGGAGCTGGATGGTCGTAGGATCAGGGTGGACTTCTCCATCACAAAAAGACCCCACACCCCGACCCCTGGAATCTACATGGGTCGGCCCACATAGTAAGCCACCTGACACATGCTGAGTGTTTGTGTGGATTCATTAGATAGGTAAAATGAAACCGTTCCTCTATTTATTAGATTATTGGTGTGCTTTTTAAAAAATGTTTAGATCTAATCTATTAAAGGGAATTGAAAAAATAAATAAATAAACCGTAAATGAAATTGTTAAATAGGAAACCCAAATAAAATGTTGTCAATGGATTGTCTTCTGTGCAGTGGTGGAGGCGGTCCAAGCGGTCCTCGACGCTCTTCACGTGACTACGACCGTGGATACGATCGCGGATACGACAGAGGTAGCGGCTATGATCACTATGACGATAGGGACTACTACAGATCATACAGGTGACTATCTCAGTCTTTCAGAAGTAATCCTGATGATTATCAGTGGGAAACCGATTCTCAACTTGTGGCATTTTCAGTTTGTTTTTATCACCCTCTGAAATAAAACTAATAATTTTCTCCTGTTTCAGAAGGCGTTCTCCGTCACCATACTACAGAGGGGCTTACAGGTCTCGGTCCAGATCGCGGTCTTATTCTCCCCGTGAGTCCTTTTTTTTATAATCCGTTTTTTGTAGGCATTCAACAGGTTGCTATGTGTTGGGGGTTTGTCTGATGGCTGCTTTGTTTCACAGGTCGCTATTGAACGTTGCTGTCAAGCCCCCTCCCCCTTCTTCCCAGGAAATGTTTCTGAGTGGTATGATTGATTTCAGAATTGATCATCACACTTCTGTTTGCTTTGTACATGACCAGTAAACGTATGCTGAGCTCAGTTGTGAAGCAGTGTCATTTGACAGGAATCAAGCTGCCCCCTCATGTTTGTAATTTTAAATGTATAGGCAACTTCTGCCGTAAATAATATATTCATGTTCTGATGTTTGCTTTTGTATACAAATTGAAGGGAAATTAACTTTTGAACAGATTAAAAGGAAGGTGCATTTTTTCTCTTTGACTCGTGTCCTTCCTTGCAACACTTCTACATTGTCTTTAAACATTTGCTGTTGCAAGGCTGTCATGATACAGACAATGATGTATTAAAGCAGGGCCAATATTAAACTGTCATATCAACAAGTGAATGGAGATGATGGCAGGAGCTCACATACCAAGTCTAAAATGCTTTCCTCTTATAAACTGTAAAAACAGACTAAATGTATGCTCTTGTAAATTCAAAGTACCTTGAATCAGCCTTCTACTTGAAACAAAGTTATTCTTTAACACGATTTATCCAACTGATATTGAATTGGTGTGACATTACTTCAACAGCTATGGCTAAACGCATTAGTAAAGTTCCAGCTTATCTAATAACTCTTGGGGAAAATATTAAAGAGAGCCACACATTTCCTTAGCCTGGTTTCAGACTTTTAAATCTTTGCCCACATCTAACATTCAGCAATTCAATAACTAATATTGTGAAACGAATTGGCAATTCAGTCTAATTATGACGCTAGTATCTAGAAGCTATAAATCTGTCATTTAAACACCACTGCTTATCAGACTGACATGTTTAAACTCAACTTATATATACATTTCACTAAGTACACTGTTTAAACTATTAACTCCTCAACATGAGGTAAAGCAAGACCTGCCAAGCAGCATCTGGCTGCGAGGGTCTGCGGTCCAGAATCCACCCCTACTGGTCACTGAGGAGTCCAAATGTGTTCAGACAACACTGTTGAAAACACGATCAACTGTGTGAGTTGTTGATGGTCTTAGTTTATTGTAGTGTTTTCTATTTTTGCTAGTGGTGGGATACATTATAATATTCTATTACATTATAATAATATAATCATAAATCTCTCAAATGAAAGAACAGCCGTAAAAACAGGCTGCTTCTTTAAGGGTCAGTTCACTGAAATGATGAACGCATTTTCTCACTTATCTCTCGTGGCATCACGACATGCAGATCACTTTTGTTATATTTGTCAAGGTTTTGAAATTCCCCCTTTCCCTACATATAAGGGAGGTGAGTGGATTTAAGTTGTGCCACTCCCAGCATTAAAAATGTTTTGGGTTTTTTGTAATTTGAGTGAACTAACCATTATAAATAATACTATAATAGTATTATTGCACCAAACGTATTTTTGTAAAGATATTGATTCGCTAATATATATGACATTGTTGATTGGAAATGGTTTTATCTTTATATCTATTGTATTTTATAGGTTTTTTTATAGCATGTTTTGCATGTACATTTCCCTTTCTGTATTTCCCTACAGGCAATAAAAGTAATGTAAAAAAAATAAAACAGTCATTTAAACTGAGTTCCTCAAAACTCAAAACTGTACTTGTCTGCAGTGTAAATAGTTCATTTGCACTTTGGTTTATTTGCACAGCATAACAGAAGAATGGAGCTTTGTGACATTCTAAATATTAACAGGGAAGTGTAAACATTTGTTGTCCCACCTTTAATCCCACAGGGGATAGGATGTCATTTTAATTCTTTTTTATGCTGTTGTTTGAATGGCTATTTTATTCTACATCCCCTTTATGTATGCAGTGAGAGATAAAACACGTAATTGAAATACTAAATGGTAATCGGATGAATCAGGTTCGAAAGTGGCCATATAGAGAGCAAAGTGGCAAGACCAATTAAAAGACACCAGTCACACAGATGACCACACCTTGGAAACTGCATACGCCCATTTATTTCCCTCTTCTACCACAAGACTACATGTGTGTGTGTGTGTTGTTTGTTTTGATCAGCAGGTCGCTCCGTGTCCCCTCTGTGTACGTGTCTGTGTGAAATGTTGCATCCCCTCCAGGTCCACTTCATTTTCCTCTCTGGCTGGAAAGATCTTTTGGGTGGGTGCCTGATTTGTCAGCATACTGACTTAATTGGGCATAACACGTTAAGAGGAAAGGATGTAAACAAATCTTGTGGTTAAAGTGTGTGGTAATATATATTCATCTTCCTTGTGTTTATTCACTTAGAAAAGAGGGGAAAGTAGCGCAAATGAAATGTTAACGCAAAGGCAAGCGTGTTAAAGCAAATGGATATTGTTTAATGTACACACCGTGCATTCAGTGTCGGGGAGGGAAATGAACACAGTGGTGATTTTAGTCATTTATTTGATCTGCGAGTGAGTCTCCGTTGGCAGCGGAAATGCCCGCCACACAACTGTAGCGTGTCATAAGGAAAGTAACGAAAGAGCTGTTTTGTAAATAGGCCACGGCTCGGACATTCCTCTGTTCGCACACTGACGTAAACGCGGAGAGGACCGGTCACTCCTGCTGCTGGCACTCTCTCCTCCGCTACAGGCGGGTGATGTTCCGAGGCGCGGGCGAGTCACATGGAGAAACACTCCAGTGCTGTAGGCAAAGGCTCCTCCTCCTGGTAGGTACAAGACTACACATCAACGCATGAGCACTGCAGCCCCCCCCCCCTCCCCCCCCACCACCACCACCACACACACACACACACACACACTTCGCCATTAAGCTCTTATGTGCACACAGGCCCTTCCTTCCCCGAGGCTACATGTCAGCTTTTGTTTTGAAATTCACCTTACTTACTAAGCTTTGCTTCCGTCCCACTGCACACACCTAGGCTACATCACCAAAATATGCTACATGCCATGCCGCCTGGAGGTTGAGCTCGGACTGGCTGAGTGACGCCTCCCTGCCGTACAGACACAGGCGAGGGCCAGGAATCCCCTCACTTCTCCTTATCGGCATCTAAAAATAAATATTTGCTCAGGGTTTACACGTTGCATTCGGCTCTAAAGGCACTGTCCCCAGGTGGAAAAGAAAGTCATCACCTGTAATAACATTTTGGAAAGTTAATGGGACAAAAAGCTGCAGGTCTTGAATCAGTGGCCCCTGACCAGGATGCACAGCGAAACCGTGGGACCGTTTATTTCACTGTTAGGCGAGAGGACAGAATGTACAAGAAGGGCCTGTTTTAGGTTTCACTTTCTGTATTGTTTTAAACAATAGCCTCTATTTTATTTTCCTTTTCTCACCGTTTTCTAATTGTAGTCAAATATTACAAGATCGTAAATGTTATCTCGGATGTTTTTTTATTATAGGATAATATCTCTTAACAGGCGTCCACGGCGAGGTTTGGATCCCCCCCCCCCCTGCGTAGGACACCGGCTCCATAAATCCATAATTCTGTGTCGCTCATAAATAAATAAAAGGCAAAGTGTGTGGGTCAGTGACACTGTTTGGGTCGACAAGTACAGTGACAACGACTTGATTTTCCACACAGTAGCCCTTTTTTCACTCCGCCAGCCTGGAGGGACCCAAGGCACGGCCCTTATTATGATTTGATGAAATAACCCCTCTGCTTCCTCTAAGCCCATCCCTTTGCTGAATGTACCCAGTGATCATCATGCCACTTTCATACCATAATGCACTTTCTACGCCGGAGAACCAGGAGAGATCCCACATGCACCTCCAAACATTTTTTTTCTAGTGATTTTAAGGGAGATTTTATTTAGAGGCGGTGCTTGTTGGCTCCAGAGTAGCGTCGTAACGACACTTTTTCCCCCCAGTCCCTGTTAAAAGAGTTAGACCAGGGCCAGAGTTGGTGCCTGGGGGGTCGCCTATAGTTTAGTAATTTCCTGGGGGGTAATTGCTGCGTTTTTTTTTTAAATCCCGGCAGATTTTTCTATTTTCTATTTCATTTTATTATTATTTTTTATTTTTCTACTTATTTGAATATCGCCACTCTCTCACTCTTACGATCTGATACCCCTTCGAGATTTACCTCCTTTCAGATCATGAACAAACTATATGTTGGGAATTTAAGTCCTTCGGTCACTGTCGAGGACTTGAAGCAGCTCTTTGGGGAGAGGAAGCTGCCAGTGGCCGACCAGGTCCTGCTGAAATCCGGCTATGCTTTTGTGGACTTCCCCGACCAGAACTCGGCCATAAAGGCTATAGAGAGTCTTTCTGGTAAGTGTGGATTTCAAAGTGATGCTTCTGGTGACAGGGACACATTCACAGTGGGTCAAACTGCAAGATCGGGTTTAAAAAACACAAAAGCTCGGCGTGTCCCAAATGTGTGATATTAGTAATGACTGCTTAGTGTTATTTCTTTATTTGCTCGGGACGGTGTTTGCGATCACATCCGTGTGCCATCGGAGTTTAGACGAACGCTCAGCAATGCACGCTCCGACCCCCCAAAAAAGATCAATTATCGATCACAGGACACACTCGGGGCTTTTGTGCCCGTTTGCCTAAAGAAAACAAGAGCCGTCGTTACGCTGTTAACGCGCACAATAACCTATATTTGGGAGATTCCGATAGTGCGGGGCGCTACTTTGCAATCACCCGCTGGAATGTATGGGATGGTCTGATGGTTCGGGTAGGCATAATTATTTTTCACTTATTTTTTATCTTGATTTTATTGAAGAGAGCAGAGCGACGCGACCGCGGAAAACGTGTCAGATCCATACTCCCCTGGTGTCTGGGTATGTTTTTACGAGGTGTCTTGGAGGTGGGTCACGGGGGTCCGGAGGAAAGAGCTAATAAACAGGTAGCTGAGGGGGGACGAGGTGAGACGCTAATTCCGTGCTGCGCCAGGCCACTCATAATAGTAACCAAAACCCGTGTTCGAGCTCCGCAGAGGAGCGCTTCAAATTCACCTCCCACTGGGACAACACGGAGAATTAAGAGACACCTACCTAGAATAGAAATAAGTCATTCTCCTTTCAAAACCACCTCTTCTTTGATGTTGCATTCTTTACTGAGAGCAGGAGGGGAAAAAAATACCTCTCATTGCTCTTGTAAGGGTTGTGGGAGGGGAAAGCATGGCTGCCCTTTCCCCCCATACTATAAGCTTATCATGCTTCACTTTGGCGCCGATTCCCTCAATTGTGATCCTCCAAATGTCCCACTGTGGTTGTTTTAACGTAAACATCTACCCAGTTTATCAGCCGCCGTGCGCACAGCGCGCCCGTGTAGAGTAGTTTCTTTTTTTATTTTAAAGGGGGGTGGCTGTTTGAATGGGGACGCACCTACTTGGTGAAGTGATTCAGAGTGTGGCTGTGTAGGCCTACCAGCTTGCATTGTTACTTTCATGACACACAGCTAATGTTACACTATCAACTGTCGTCCCTACAGGTAAAGTTGAATTACACGGAAAGGTGATAGAGGTAGACTACTCTGTTCCCAAAAAACTAAGGTAGGCCTACAATCTGACACACACACACACACACACACACACGCACACACACGCTCACGTTGTGTTATACGCCTATACTTTGCCCCATGGCAGAGTGTGTGACCTGTAGGCTTCCGCTGTGAAATATAGCACGCGGATTTCTCCTCTTTCCTCGGCTTCTGTGTGAGTTGTTTTGTTTGTTGCGAACCTGGCTGTTGCTGTTTTATTTCCTGGCGATGGAAGTGTAAACGCATGGCGACGACACAAAAGAAAGCCACAAAGAAACAGTTTAGTCCCAATATCCGGAGAACACACGGTGGCCGCTGCCATATCGCGTGATCTGCAGCATGGGCCTATCCCATTGAAGCACATGGAGCCACACACACACACACACAGTGCATACGTGTAATAATTGCATCTTAATTGAATCTCTCATTTAGTAATCAAACTTTTATATAGGCTGCTGCACATATCGAAATTGTTTCCCCCACGAGGCTATTTTCCCTATGTGTGGACGATAAAGTTAGGTTTCATTATTGACTGTAACGCTGCAATGCACGGTGAGTTGCATACCAATCAGCTGAGCCAGATCTCCTCTGGTTACTATATGCATGTGTGTGCATGTGAAACACAGATTGTGTGTGTGTGTGTGTGTGTGCGAGGATAAGGGCGAGTCGAAGGTTTTGAATCTATAGGTCAAATCCTAAACTCCACAAACCACGACACCACTGTCATCTTATGTGCTTTTGTGTCAGCGTGTCCACGCCGCATACAAACACACGAGATACTCAAGAGCCTTTTAATTGCGTGGAAATGTTCATTAGGCTAAGCGTTTATTTTCCTGTGCGTAATGCGTAATAAACTCGTTGGTCTGTGGCAGCGTATGCAGCCTATACACTCTCAGCACGTATAGATCCACCCCCTTTTCACTACAATGCCTTTGGCTGTAGGGAAAGACTACGTTGCGTGACAAAAAAGTAAATATTCAAGCCCCTTGTGGAGGAACACGTGACCGACACTTTATGCACTTCCAGCATAGTCTTCCCCCTTCAGTGCAGGCACTTTCCTGCATTACAGCCTTCGTTGTTTTTTTGCTGTGCCCCTCTGTAGAGAAATATATGTATGTTTGAGATGTCTAATGATCGAGCTGCTGTGCTGTTTTCTTGCTTTGCGGCTCGATTTGGAGGCGTTTTGTAAACTGCAAGGCGCAACATGGTGCACAAGCCTGCGCCACTCCCCACAGTTAATGTGCACGCAGGCCATTGCAATGTTGGAGAGCCTCATAATGGCTGCCACGATGGACCTGCACACTGCACGGCTTTAGGCAGAATCAGATGGAGCTAGATGTCCATGCGTGTGCCCCCGCATGTGTCCAGTCGGCAGTGTGTTGAGCTGCTGGACGCGCGTGCGTGTTCTGAACGGGCCTTTAAAGCGAAATCCTCGCCATATCAGCGAGGTCGACGTGAGTGCAACGTGGGAGATGCACAGGTGTTCATTTTGAAACACGCAGAGAATCAGTGTGAACTGGGCGAAATCACTTGTGGGGGTGCAACTCCACGTTAGTTGTTCAAATCAGTTTAAAGTAGATCATGCTTTTTCACAGTGATCATTTAATTTAATGTTAAATCCCCTCCCCCCCAAAGAATTTGCCAGAAATATTTACACTAATCTAGCATTTAAAGCTTAAAATGCATAATTGTTTGTGCTGCAGTGATGAATGTATTTGTCATAATTTAGGGAGGTCTAGATGATGCATATTGTCAATCTTTTTAATATATAATTTGAACCCAATCTAGTTGTCACAGACATATTGAGAAATAACAATTATATTTAATAATAGAGGTTTAGAATACTTTAGAATAATTCCTTTCTTTATTTTAATTATAAATCATGTATTTAGACAATTATATAATTATTATATGTATTGCTATGAATTTGATTTACTATATAGTTACTATAGTAAAGTAATCATTAAACAATGCTTGAGGAGTGAACCAACCACCAGTTATTGTTTTGTGATTTAGGAAAGCTGTGTGTGAGCTCATCTTCAGGCCTGCTGCATTTCTTGGTTTTGTGAGGCTGCTGTAGTTTCAGCTGCTGTTTGCGCTGTTTGTTTATATGGTTTAGTTGTGTTTTGTTGAGTAATGTCTCCAGTGTTTAGTAGGCATACTGTGTAACTGTGTCTGTTTTTAAGGACAAAAAAAATATGATTGCTTATTATTCTGTCTTTGTAATGACATTTTGTTTGCTGATGAGTTTATTCTGTGAAAGGCCTTTTATAAATGCAATTTTGAATAACTTAGAAAAGACAAAGGTATGAATGATTATAGTATGATGTCCTGTTTATTATTTAAATGTTATTTTACTTACATTCATTTTATATTTTTATATTTCAATTTGTTTCAAAAGTGTCAACTTTCATATTATTTTGATCAAATTAAGAAAAGTAATTTTAGCAGAAGTAAACTTTCTTTTTGATTTTATTTGGAAAAACTTTTGAAGCTTCTTGTCATGGAAAATACAGAATAATTGGCTTCACTTCAGTCATATTTCAATAAAAGTTTTTAGAAATGATTTAGATCATTTTTATTAAAGTGATTGGTTTAAATTAGTGTTATAACAATGCAGGTTGCTTAATATTAATTCCTTCTGGATTTCAGTATTTTTCTACTAGTGAGTAAAACAGCTTTCTGATATGTTATTAAATTATTATAATCACCTGAGCTTGTCAATCTTATTGTAAGTGTAAATATGAACTGTGAAATCATTTGATATAGAAATAATCAATACAACAAAACTCATGAAACGAAAGAAAATAAATAGATTTATACAGCATGACTAATAATTCTGTCATTTATATACAAAAAATTTGATTACAAGAATAAAGTTGAGTTTGATTAGAGTATTAAGTTTGTTTGTGCAAACCTGAATATCTATCTAACTCATGTATTGTTTCATGGAGGCTTATTTTGATACCAGACATCAGAAAACAATAATTTTCTTCCCCATGTGAAGTGTCTTTGTTAAGTAAAGTGTGTCCCTGCGTCTCTGCTCGTGCAACACACAAGGAAACGCAGTGTGACTTGGTGTTAATTGATACTGGTTTCACATGAATGATATGCAGTGTTGTTTGACTAGCAAATAGGTGGTGAAGGTGTGGACAAAGCAACTAACGTGATTTCTCGCTGTGAGCCTGATCAATGAGCTACACTGAGCACGTGAAGACAGAATTTGTTGTGGTGTGACAAACACATTTAAAGCTGTCTTCCTGTGAAGTATACACGTTTGTTTATTTTAGCTGTTGATAGTGAAAAAAACAGACTTTTCTCCTCTTAATTATCTCTCTACACATTTGACTTAACCTGGAGTGAAAATGTGCTCAAATAAACAGGCAATGCATTTGTGATTGAGTGCTAACTCTTGTGTTACACTCTATTAGGCTGTATCACAGTACACACAGGTTGAAGTGCGTTGTGCTCTTTGACTAAATCGTAAGTTTGCGGCTTAATGTTGTTTGATAAGAACTAAATTGATTTCAAATTGATACAAACCAAGACATGGGTGTAAACATCTGCATTGCACCACGGTGGTGCACATGCAGATGTGTGTGTACTGGGTTGGCAGTGCACACAGAGTCAAAACAGCGAAATACGATAGCCATCAGTTGATCCACTCTGAATCCATTAATACTCTCCAGTTGATCCTGGGTGTAGGGGAAGCTCTCCAATTCAGGCTCCGATTTGGTCCAGAGTGATAGCAGGAGGCACTGCACTGCTGCCCTCTAAAGCCACATCCGCTGCACCCTCCTCCTGACTCCTCACGCTTCCCTCACCTGTCTGTGAGGAGGGATCGCCACAGTGATCTGTTTTGGGGAGTGAGGGCAGCAGATGCCTGAAGTGTCTCTCAACCATGCTCCTTTTCTGCCCTGTGTGTCTTTTTAAATGACGGTTGGTCTGTCTCAGGCTTATACTTCATCTTGTAGAACAATGTATCTTTCACTTAGCCCCTGTGGTGTAAAAGAATCCCTATGAGCTGTGAAAAAATAATGCCAAAAGAGACTTTTTCATTAGCACCTCTAGAAATAACGACTATTTACTTGTTATTTATTAGCCAGTGGCTTTTATTCTGAGTGTGTTCAGGCAACTGCATTTAAATGTCAGCCTTTCTTCCAACGCTGCTAAATTTGTATCTCAATTATTAACTTTTTCACGAAAGCAGAGTAGTCGATTTTTCTCCTGAAGTGTTAACAGACTAGCTAGTGCTACAGGGTATATAGCTTAAGGGAGCGGCGAGTTTAGATGTGAGAGCATTGTAAATTCATTGTGTGTGTATCAGACCTGTGGGATCGCTGTTTAAGCTTCCTGAGAGTTGGGATCTCCTTTTTTCTTTTTAACAAGACACTTGCTTGTGCATCACAGCAGCAACTGTAGTGATTCACTTCTCTGTAAGCTGTCATTCACATTCCACTCCAACCTGTTGCATGACTAATGTGTTACTGTAGCATTACACTCATTACAACCAGGAGTTAAGTATTTGACTACATAACTCTCAGGAGCAGCAGTGAGGAGGCGTGGAAGGTGTGGCGGGGGTGAGGAGGATTTATCTGTTAATACAAACTCATCTAAATATACTGGACCTTTCACTACTTAGAGATGGTTTCACCAGAAGGAAAGTGACAGAACTGAAACAGCGATTACTGATGTGTGCGTGGGTTTGGTCAGTGACAGGTAGCAGTTGGGCTGGGAAACACCATTCATTCGATAGGAGATGAAGGGGCGTGCTTCTTCTGCCTGTGTTATTGTTTGTGACCTAACCATAACACATTACCTCTCACTAGATCTTCTTATTGAATGATGAGAGTAATGGAGAGGCAGCCCTTGGTAGAAGTAAAATAAACCCTCATTGATTAGAGATGAGAGGCATAAAGCCTCCTTGAACTGAGCCACTGAAGCCATTTTTCTTCTAGCCGTCTTCTAGAGCACCTGTCACTGATGGCGTATTCTCGTTGCAGAAGTCAGCTTCTGTTAGCAGAAAATAAAAGAAACATTTGTAAATCTGCACACCAGATGACCAAAATATATATCTAATAAATTCAGTGCCGACAAAGAATGGGGGAATTCAACATTTCCTTTTGCATGATTCTACCAGGCGTGACAACTCTAGACAACTCTTAGTTTGCTGTAAATAAAAGTGTGACCACCATCCCAATCCTCTACAGGATAGAGCCACGTTATTTTGAGCAGATGCTTGAGGAAGCTGATTTGCTAAGCAGGGTTTGATGAATTGCTAGAATCTTAACCGCGCTTCATGTGAATATTCAATTAATTATAAATCATGATTATGTGTAGGATAGTGTGTACCCAAGTTATTTTTTGGGGAAAGTAATTTGAAGATGTAACAGCTGCTCTGTCTCTCCTTCCTTTTCTATGTCCCTCTGTCACTCAGTCTGTCTGTCTTATGTGTGTGAGCAGCATGTGGATAATATGAGTGTTTGGTGTGTGTGCTGGTGTGTGTGTGTGTGTGTGTGGGGGGGGGGGGTAGATATGTTCACAATCAGCTTTAGGACAACACTGGAGAAACAAAAGCTGTGGTGAAGCCTAGCTGAAAGCTACATGCCTTATGTGAACTTAAGTGTCTCTCACCCTGAGTGTGCCAGTGGGCACCCAAGGGTGTGGTCTCCACTGAAGGTCTGGCAGCTGAGGCGCACAGCAGATGACATTTCTCCCACAGGCAGACCCAATCCTTGTCCCATATCAACGCCGTAAAACCCGACTACCCCTCCTGCTGGAACTGTTAGAGCTCTGATGGTTCTTGAACAGGTGAAATTAATATCATGAAAACTCCCAACAGCCAATCAGAGCCAGGGGCCGCAATGCTTACATACAGCCAGTCCTATTCAAGCCAGTCAAGTGGTATGGATGTATGGGCCCACCTTAAATTTGATCACTCCGCATACCAGAGACTGAAGGTGATAGGATCATCATGGATGGATTACTGAACAACCACAAGAATGCAAAACAACTACACAGAGATGCAACATGAAAAAAAAGAGACAAAAAATGATCACGAAGAGACAAAAAATCACCACAAAGAGATGCAAAACAACCACAAAGACACAAACAACTATGAAGAGAACCAAAATGACAGTGTGACACCACTCAGTAGCATGGACAGCAACGTAGAGCTGGTAGTCAGACTCTGTGTGTGGGAGCTGTGACAGTCACTAGAAGCACATTTATGTCCCTTTGAGAGGGTTTCTGTGTGGGTACCTGTGTTGTAGCTGGGATAGCAGCTCTACTACGAAAAGCTCTCCCAGTTTTTGTGTCTGTGGGGGAGTGTCAGTACATTGCCGTAGCCCTGCTGTTTGTTCCAGGAACATCTAGATATGGTGTGATAGAGAAATAATATGCATAGATCGTTTTGTACACACAGATGTGGGAATTTCTCTTGATATATGTGTTTTCGATACATGTCAAAAGATACCATCTTTTGACATTTACAGCATCTTGATGTGGGAGAAAAACTGTGCCATTGTGCTTGTGAATATGTGTGTCCATGTGTGTTTACAGGTCGCGCTGTATTCAGTTCCAACTGTTCCAGGTTAGGTTCTCCACGTTGCCATGGGAACCAGTTTTGAGTGTTTTGCTTAGTTATAGGCGGAGAGCTCAAACGATGAGGGCTTTCAGAAAAGGAACCAAAAGCCCTCCAGTGTATAGAACACCACGCAAGCTGCTAACTAAAAAACAAAAGTTCCACCCTACAAGTGATCATTATAATATCATTTGATATTACTGTCAGAATACCATGATTGCAGCTTAAACTTGTTATGAACTGCTGTCAGTTTGGGGACCCTGTAATTTCTACCCATTTCCCAGGAGAGTGGAGAATGCCTACCGGTTATAGCTGCTGTCCAGCCGTGTGTTGGTGGCTCACACTATGGGCGGTACAGTGGTCAGAGTGCTGATTTTATATGACAGTGAATACATAGCCTAGTAAGGTGCCTCAATAAAAATGCCTGGGTAAAGCTATCGCTTCACTGAAACCTTCAAGTGCTCATTTTCTTTCCACAAGTGTGGCAGGGAAAACTGCTGAGTGGGCTGTCCATCTATGTCACAGCCGCAGCCTTTTTGTGACCTTTATTATTCATAAACGCACTCTGAGCCACCGTTTCCATCCTTTTCCATATGTATGCAATGGAAGCTGGGAAAGTCCCCCCTCCCCACCCAACAGAACAAGTCATCTACAGTAAGGTCCACACACAGCTGAGCCTCCGACACAACCTGGAGCACAGTCTGACCATTGTGTTTCATCTGTTTGACACGAAGATATGGAGAGGACTTCCGAGTCAAAGGCATGTGCATGTCCCGCTTTTGCTTTCTTCTCAGTGTGTGTGTGTGTGTGTGTGTGTGTGTGTGTGTGTGTGTGTGTGTGTGTGTGTGTGTTTGGGGGGGAGAAATGAGCACTGCTGATAGAGGGCAGCATTTCTTCCCCCTGTCAGGGAGGCTTTCTGGGCGGCTGTGTGAGGCTGCTGGCGGCTTTACCCCTCTCTCAGCAGAATGTGATGGGTCTGCTCACAAACAGGAGGATTCCTGCCAGTGGGTTTGAGACTGAAAAAAATGGAAATCATGTATATTCTCAAACCAACCCTTAATCTTACTGTCTCTTTACCTATGGACTGATTTTATTCCCTCTATGAGTTTGTACCCTGACACACACACACACACACACACACACACACACACACACACACACACACACACACATATATATATATATATATATATATATATATATATATATATATATA
>JAVQJL010097297.1:0-26340 GCA_036024295.1 Nannoperca obscura
GTTTTCTTTCTGTGTTTTAGGTTGGCTGTGGCATGAGATCTGGGTCAAGGGGCAGGGCTGGCGACTCGGCAAGGAGCACACGTCTGGAACCTATCTGCAATCAGCCTACTCTCTATAAAAGACTGGCTCTCCCCTTTAATCAGCGCCAGATCGCACTGAATTCTTAGAAGACCTGCTGGTACGGTTTTCTGTCCGCAGTCACACTCCTCGCCACGGCAGATCCAGAGAGAGAGACGGTCCACTCTCTTCTCAGCTTCGCCCCACAGTTCGTGTAATTAAATAAAGTGTTTCTTATTACACTTCTACCCGTTTCCGTGTCCTGTAACTGGATCCAACTTTATTGCATAGGACACCCTAACATTGATGGTAGCAGGTACATACATTATTTTACCAGGATGGATGATGAACAGACTGTTTCTCCAACACCATTGGTGCTCAACCAGTCGAGGCAGATGAGTGCCCACCAAGAGCCTGGTTCTGGTTCTGCTCGAGGTTTCTACCTGTTAAAAGGGAATTTTTCTTGCCACTGTCTCCTGGTGCTGCTCATGGTGGGACTGTTGGGTCTCTGTAAATATAAGAGTTGGTCTTGACCTGCTCTATACTTGTATAACTTTGTATGATATGGCGTTATATAAATAAAATTGATTTGAATTGAATTAATGTAAAGTAGTGTAAATCACAATGGGAACGATACATTTGATCAACCCTTACTGCAGGTCAGTGGTGGGCCGTGCATTTCACACCTAGGCCTTCAGTGATGTCCTCTCATAATACCACCATTTATGACACCACATGACCATGGCTGGAGAAATAGTATACAGAAACACACTTACGCACCACTGGGCATTGCATCACCTCAATTGTGTACAAAACGGGCTATTGTCCAGCGCATCGGCAATTAAAACATATCTCTACGTGGTACTGTCAAAACTAAAAAATAAAAGAGTATTTAAAATTATCTGTCCAAAAAGTTCACACAGAATACAGGCAAGCTTTAACAACATTGTACACTAAATTGCAAAATCGCAGTTTAATATCAGAAAGACACCAACAAGACGGCCACATCTTAAATAAAACACAATGACGGACCAATCACAGGACGCGTACAATGTTCAACGTGAGGCCTTCTAGAAGGCCTACTGACAAGTCTATCAACTGTATGTACCCGTTCATTTACATTGCACAGACGCCAGCATTGTTGATTCTGAAGGCCTGAAGCTGAATTCTAATTGGATAAAAACTCTAACATAAAAACAACACGAACGTAAAGTAAATTCTAAATTAAATTAACTTTTATCAAATTATGATCGTGATTTATGTTAGGCCAGCAGAGAAGGCCTTGCTGGCCCTGACGGCCCACCACTGCTGCAGGTCAATGGGACTCAATACTGAAGCATTTAACATCTATGTCCAACTGTGTCAGATATAAAATGATCCAAATGTCATACACAGATACACACATACACATATATTATACCAGACAAGTTAAAAAAGTTGACCCAAATGCTTCGGGAATGTGCTGGCACGACTGTGGCAGGATTGGTACTCTCCTACATTTACTGTGGTTCTGCCCAATGGTAGAAGAAGTCTGGACTGAGGTGATTGATCATTTACAGGTGATAATGAATGTTCACATCCTGCAATGTCTTGCTGTATGCACATTGGGAAATAGAGTGGAAAACAGAAATATAAGAACCACACAACATATTCTTGCACTAGTATTTCTCTCTGTAAAGAGGACAATTCTTCTGAACTACAAAACCCACAAATCTGACTGTTTTAATAAACATAACTGGCTCAAGCTCCTCCTGGACTTACTATCAATGGGGAGTGCAATGTTTTTGATATGTACCCCTCCAAATCTTTCCCCGTCTTTGTAATGTGTCTTATTGTAATATATGTCCTATGGAAAATTAAAGTATAAATAAAAAAGGAAGGTAGTGAGCATTCAGCACAACAAAGTGTGGACTCTTTGATAGATTATGGTGCAGGTGGGTTTTAATACTGTTAAGACTGTTGAAAGCAGGTGCTTTGGAGGGGTGTGCATATTCTTGCATATGTGCTGCGGTGTTTGTTGCTTTGTGGTTTGTGTGTGTGTGTTTAGAGGTGGTATTTCTGTTTGTATTTGTGTGTCGAGGTGTGCGTATATGTGTGTCAGTCAGTCTATGAGTGTTTAAAGGCTCAGTCATTGGACCCAAGGGAAAGGAAAATGAAGGAAAAGGCACAGGGCAAAGTTGCAGCGTGGGGGTCTGTATCGAACCCAGGCCATCTACCCACGATCCCTGCTGCATCCAATTTCAGCACCAACGCTTCCTGTTAAACCCCATCAAACAGACACACGGCGGCACAAAGGAAAACCTCATCTCCACGGGAAACTAATCCGCCGGTGTGCGCTGTAAGCCTGTCAGGTTTTTTTTATTTTTATTGAAAGAAGTCATCACTCATTTCGCCAAAGATTAAAAGTATGGCTAAATTGAGAAAATCCGCTTAGGAATTCTGAATTTAAATAGTGAGTTGGAGGGGCAGCTAGGAGAGATGCCAAGGCTTGTGGGGAGCAGAGACAGGTATGGAAAGTAAGATAAATTGAAAATATACATATTTGTTTTTGTAGTTGGATTTTCTATAACCATCAGACTGTTTTTCATTTTTTTTGTGAAAGCAGAGGGTGGAGGGGAGCTGGAAGCAGGAGGCCTCCCCATCCACACATGGCAGTTGTAGGAAATGAGAGAGCCTCAACTCAGACAGTCTCCTGATTGGAGATTTCAGCTGCAGAGACACGCATGTGAAATGACTTCCTGTGACTTTAATTGCCTTGCTGTTGGCAACAAGGTGTTTCAGCAGGAAAATGCCAATTGCTTACCAGCTTGGCCATGGAGGGCAATACACATATCTATGATCTGCAGCACACAGGGTCAAAACAGTAAGGCACCATTCAACAGCAGAGGAATCCATGTGTCAGTCCCAGTTCAAGAACAACAACAGCATCAGCGGTTCATTCAAATGCCTAAATACGACCTACGTTTTCCTTTCACAGAAATTGTCCTTTAGTGTCTGTGTGAATTACAACTCTTGTCTTTCCAAGTAAATGTTGTGTGATAGATGTGTTATATATTGTTCCCAAAGGGAAATTCACTTGTTCATGTCAGTACCATACAACAAACAAGACAATAAATAAATAAGATAAACACCACAGTACAAAACAGCAGATATGATTTTAAAAGACAAGATTTTGTGAAAGCGCTACACTTACACAAGAGCCTTCAGTTTGTTTCTCATTTTCAGTCAACATTAGTGTCACTGAAATCTTTCTCCAACCTTTGTGTTCTATTAACAATGTAAAAAATGGCTATATGCAGAAGAGTCACTCAGAGAAATTATTACCAACTGTACAGGTCCCCTCAGCTCTATAGAGCGTTTAAAAAACTCTGATAAACACAACCATCACACCAGCACAACAACTTTATAATGTGACAATATGTCAATGTTGTGTTTTCAGCTTGTTGAGCTATACCCCAAGGGTAGGACAAGAAATCAATTATTGCACGTTCAATGAAGCACAACCTTCTTCGAAACCCAACCAAACTTTAAAGATCATATAAATCTTTTTGTAACCATGTAACAGCTTGTATGAACTAAATAATGTTCATATATATATACTTTTTTTTTCTTTTAATGAATCCATTAAACCAAGTATTGTATCTCAGTAAATATAACATGTCTGACTACAACCAAGTCTTCCCTTGTCTACATCACATGTATCTGAGCTGTGCTTTCCAAACAGACTGATATCAGTCTGTCTAAGAGATATTTCATGTACTGGCTAGAGCCTGTGTCTTAGTTGATAATTATGTCAGCTCCCAGACCAAATGATGTATTATTTATTTTGCAGTATTTCACTGCTCCCTCTCCCTCTAACTGCTGGCTGGGATGTGTGCCCCTGGAGTGGTCATTAATCTGATATCTGGCCGGCCTGGGTGCAGCCCCTATGATCCTGACCCAATCTCAGATCCTAATCCAAGGAGGAAGAGGGCTGCAGGCCAGGATTTGGAGGCCCCGGCTATCTCTCGCTCTATAATTGATAGGTTTTAGGCGATTATACGCTTCATGTGATTACAATCTATAACAATGTATTGATTGCACTGTACTGGGATCCAACCGGGCTGCTTTTCACACCAGAGACACCTACACCTCCTCTCCATCTTCCAGTATCTGGCTGCTGTACATTTTGGTTTGGAGCTATTTTGGACTTTGAAATAAAGAAGACAGAAACTGATATTGTGCGTTAATATAATAAACACATACACACAAAAGCACACACGCTTCCAATAAGTTATTTTCTTAAACAGGGTTAGATTAAGATAAAGTTGGACTGCATCCCAAGGATGTAAATCGTTGTGCAAGGGCACAAGTACATTTCAATATAAAACTCCTTCAATGATAAAACATCTTCTTATTAAAAATAAATGAAATAGAGCTGGGGCCTGGGCCATCTCACACCATGATTGGCTAGCTATGCTAACGTGAGAGAGGAGCCTTGGACGGAACCCCTCTTTCTAGCTCTTTTTTTGTTCCTGACTAAACTATTTCACTTTTTGTGTGTACAGCAGAGTTCAACACTCTGAATGTCTTACAGGAGAGACTGTCTATCACATCCCCCCATTTCTATGCCTTTTCACTCCATCTTCGAGTGTATTCTTAATACTTTCGGAAAAAGCTATAAACACTTTTGTTTTCTGTTGTGGCAGTACATCATAAGAACTAGTTCTGATCGTGTGCAACTAGACCCTAAGCTGATTTTGTATGTGCATCGTATCCTCTCCATTTCTGCCCTACGTTCAGACCAAAATGGTGTTTTCCTCACAAATAAAACCGAGCTTTTTCAAAATGGTCTCCAGAGTGGATAAATCTTAAAACTCATCAATATTTTTGTGTTTGCAGAATGGTTATGTAAGCTACCCAGTGAGAGGCTGTAAAGTTGAGACAGACTTTCTGTCTGATTTTGTCAGACTATGTTGCGGTTCTGAAAAAAGGATTATTACCACAGCACAGCAGCTTAGAAATAACTGCTGGTTAACACAGTATGTATGAGAAGTGATTAAATTACCATTTCATACTTGTTCAGTTGTCTGACAATAGAGAGAAAAATTGTAACACCAAAGATTTAAGTTTTAAAAGTGTTGATTTAAAATTAAATACTGAAATATCACAGATTACTATATTAACAACTTGTGTGTACAGGATACGGGTGTCGTGCTTCAATATGTGCTGAAACCTTTGTCTCAGAAACATAGAAGTGTATTAGGTGTTATTGTGGGCCTGTGAAGCAGTAGAGAAGCAATGTCAGATAGTTAATTATATGTTTGTACTGGGCTGTGATAACCATGCTCTCAGATCTGTATCGCCTGCTGTACAGCCCTGGGCTCTGAAACATGAAGGACAGCTGACAGAGAGAGGAAGCATGAGGATCTGTTCACCACATAACTCAGACCAGACAGCATTACTAACACAGTGATCTACTGTGGCCAGAATATATCTGGTATGACATATACTGTAGGGATGGCAGGTAGAACAATGATCAGCAGTGTAATTATACTGTTTAAATCACAACCGTCACATGGACAAGAAAATGATTGACACTATAATAACTTTGTTGTAAAATTCTATATTATGAGTCTGTTATTTAAACACTGTTTTCAAGTTGTCTGTAAATGAAAATGTAATGTTTAAAAGACGTGCAGATTGGTGCAGCGTCAGCAGTGATGCAGGTGTTGTATTGGACCGTTGTGGTAAAGAGGGAGCTGAACCAGAAGGCAAAGCTTTTGATTTACCAGTCGATCTACGTTCTAACCCTCACCTATGGCCATGAGCTTTGAGTAGTGAGTGAGGATGGCCCCGTGGAGTTTTTTTGGGCAAGTTCAACTGGTAGGAGATCCCGGGGTAAACCCAGAACATGCTGGAGAGATTTTATTACTCATCTCACTTGGAACACCTCAGGATTCCCCAGGAGGTGCTGGGAAATGTTGCTGGAGAGAGGGACGTCTGATACTAGGCTTAGCCTGCCGTAGTCACTGACTATGCATTCACTTTTATCTGGCATAAGCAGTTATCAACATTTCTGATCAAATGCATTTCAATACATCAAGTGAATGCATCACCTTTCAATTGCATTTAAGTATGTATAATAGTAAGTGTGCTCACCAGTGTTCAAATGTACTTCAGCACATAGAACAGTAGGTAAAGCGTCACTGTTCAAATGTACTTCAGTGCATACGCCTTGTTGTCTTGGAGCTATAATAATCAAATTTCTACCAGAATCTTAGTTTCTTTGGTTCATCAGGCACTGATTGTTAGAAAAATATAATATATAAAACATAATCCCTTTTCGCCAGAGGTGCCAATTACAGCATGTTTAAAACTGGACCCAGGTAAGATGGGTCCAGACACATCACATCTAGTGTTTTATATGTATTTATATCTTTCCGTACAACAGTATGTAAATGCATCAGAATTACACAGTCTGAACTGACAACAATGCTTTCAGTCACCAGTGAGAGGAGCTACACTGGCAAAAGCTAAGAGCTACTAATTCTGACAGCAAGGAGAGTGATTCAGTAGTCAGTTCACTTGGAAGGTAATAGTGTTAAAGATTTGTTTGTTCATGTAGTGAAAATATTTTTTTGATAAAAACAATGTTTAAAAGCTGTTGATGAATACATTTTTCACAAACTGTAAAAGAGTAATTATTATTGTTCCATTCATGCATGGAGGGAGTCAGATATGGACTCTCATGCGACTTGGCACAAAAACATGAACCCTGAAGAAGGCACCCAGTGTGACATTTTTATTATAATGAATAGCGTTCTACCATGTAGCAGTATTTGTTTTGAATATTTGTTAGTGAATGTGTTTGGTCTGTCTCTGTGTTAGTTACTACAAACAATACACCAATTGTGACTGTAACATACCCCTAAGGTGTAGGTGTATGGTAAATGGTTCTAATGCACAAACATGACTATTTGTTGTGCTCAGAGCCACGCTGCAGAGAGCAACAGGGCTGTCTCTGACTTCCCCTCCCAGCATCTATTTCAGCAGTAAGCCATGCAGGGAGAAAGAGGGGGAATTAAAGAAAAGCAGACAGAAGCATTTCTAGCTCATTCCAGCATTATGGCACATTTCCATTTTTTTCGCCTCAGTCTTAATCTCCATTGAGTGACTGTCATCACCCTCCGGCAGTAATTAGGCATGGACTCTGGACAACAACAGATGAGCCGGTCTAGCTCGTCTTGAGAAGCAAATTACCTTTAGCTTATGGTGAGCAATATTCCGTGCCAGGCAACTTTTACTGCTGATTAGCAATTAGCCCAAACTAGCGGCAGCCGAAGCGCTAATGTTTAATTTGCTCTTCTAATGATATACGGCGTTGTGGTGCAGGCGGGTGGGGATGGAAGGAGGCTTGGAGACGTATGGATTTCTGCTTAATTCCTTTTCATTTACGACCTGACAGGCCCGCAGGTAGGAAAGGGAGGAAATTTCTTTGCGATTAGTAATGGCTGCTCCTCAAAGGGAAGGCAGCATGCGAATGCTAAGAAGGCACGCACACACACACACACCACACACACAGATGCATACTGTCTCATTTCTGGGCCCTTCCCAGCACATTCACTAACTCAATTATTCACGCAATTTGAATAATAACAGCATTTTCTCTGAGAAAACAGAGTGATTACTGTGCACGTCTCGTCCTTCTGTTAGAAGAAGCTGTTGTGAATATGAGCTAAAACATACCTGAAGAGCCATTACAGAGACCCCTCTAGTAGATGGATTGTGGCACGCTGTCACTATAATAATGTTGTTTCAGCTATGAAGCCTGCAGCCTTTGGAAAGCTCAGGAGGAATTCTGGGAAGTGATATCTGTAAACATCTTAATGAAATGAATAGTGTTTATTATAATGTGGGTCAAAAAAGGTAATTTGTAATCTGTGGGATCAGTCATTTAGAGTTGACATTTTGTGCAACAACACCTTCAGCATTTTGTCCAACTTCAATTTCAAACACGTGCTGTTGTCTTTGAGTAATGGAGGCGCAGCAGTGGCAGTTTAAACAAGCTTTTGCTGACTTGTGCTGAGGTAATATGTGTGCTGTATGAGGCAGTGGCTCTTTAGCTCATAATACCTTGTTTACTGCGGAGACTCTGCTTGTATGCAAACACAAGCAGGCAGTGTCAGAGGAGGCTTCAGCATCTCCCAGAGGATCGCCATAATCTAGGGCAGATTCCTGTTTAAACTAAAACGTGCTAGTGGGCTGGACTCGACAAATCAGGTGGACTGGACAAGTCTCGGTGGGCTGTGTCTGGAACAGGGGGTTGTTAAAAAGTGCAATGGGCGCTGTGGGAATAGCCCCTCTACCCTCGGGGTTAGGGACTCCTCCTCTCTAATGAAGCTGGAGGATGAGGCTCGTTATGTGCTGCTGGCTGTTATTCACCAGGCTGCGACTTTCTCACTCTCGCCTTTGTTTTCTCTTCCACTGGCTGTAGCGAGTGCAGGGTGGAACCAATCAGGTGAACCATTTTGGGTCCTCTCTTTTCTTTCAAACTGCTCCAGCGTTATATATGTTTCAGAGGGGAGTGATTTAGAGAAGATGTGGCCCTGCAGAAGTTGAGACAAATTGAGGCAGTCAGGGCTGCTAGTGAACATCCACAGTTTGGACAGCTGTAGTGCTTAGATGGTGATGATAACAATAAGACTAGTCTAGTGGGTCATTAGAGCTCTAACAGTGACAATCACTCACACACTTTCAGAATTGTTGGAGAATTATTTATGGCAGTGGATCTCAAACATGGAAACACAACAGGCTGCGGGTTGTTTTACTTTAAATGCAACAAATAAACATGTTTTGACATGTATTATACAGGTACAATCTTTATGCTATGGCCATAGAGAGTATGCTGTACTTTGAAGAGAGGATGTGCATTAATTTCAGGTAACAATATGATGATGATATATGATATATGATATATTTTTTAATAACAATGCAACATATTGTGGAATATATGAAACAATATATTTGCAGACATCACAAACTTTTGAGTATCAATCAGGATTCTCACAATGTTTAAACCAAAATCTACAGACTACTACTGATACACTTAAAAAACCCAACCAAAATATATTTTTACCCAAATTTTAGATCAGCTATTATTACTATGTATCAAATGGCGCTGTGGAAAATTATTATTTTAATTTAAACTCAAATAAATAAAATATTTTATTTAATTAGAGTTGGTCTTGACCTGCTTCATACAAAAAAGTGCCCTGAGATAACTTTGTTATGATAAGGCACTAAATAAATAAAACTGAAGTGAATAAATAAAGTAGCAAAAATATCATGTGCATTACAGACTTGGAATTGAATCACACTTGATCAGTTATTTGGGTAATGGATCCTCTTTTTGTCGTTATAAATTATTGTTGACTTGTTTTCCTAGAATTGGCTTTTCCTATTTTATTACTACCAATATTATCAGTATCAGCCTGTACTGTATTTACCTGATGAATCATTGCATTTTCAATAAAAACATAATAAATACTGATATAATAACTTCAACAAATACTATAATATGGAATAAAAATAGATTTATTATACATACAGTTCATAATCGTCTTCTATCTTGCCTTCATCAAGGTGCCTGAGGCTGTTTCCAGTGTCCTTATAGTGTACAAAACACAAAACTTCACACTCTTCTTTTTCTTCAAAAATACTGTTTACAAAATCTTTGTAATTGTCCCTATTTTAAGAAAAATATCTACAACCATCAATACAGAGATATAACATTACAATCAACTTTCTATGGTATCCATGGTGATACATCTTTCACATGACAGATCAATGTGTTGTATATAAGGTAGCCAAAAACAGCCTCAGTCAGCACCCTGATGATGGCAGGATAGCTGAAAATGTTTGGTGAATTAAGAGCAGTGGCACTGGCAGTTGTGCAATGTGTTTACATTTTTAGGGACTTGCCCTGAAGGTCATAGTGTTCTGCACCTCACTTTGTGTGCACTCTCTAAGTAAGAAATTTTAAATTAAAATGACCTTAAATGGACATTTCTATTAATCAGTAGAGCATGGTTTTGAGAAATTATTAAAAGGTCATCAGACCTTTGCAGGGTTGTTAATTCCACTCATTCTTTCCTTAGAAAGTAAATTAAATTAAAAAAAATAGAATTTGTTATGAAAGCTTCACCACAAACAGGACACATACTAACAACTAACTTCCTGGAAGGTAGTCACCTGGAAAGGTCTGGTTATAAAAACTGCAGTGCAACCTGACAAGATTTTGTTCTAACATAATTTAAACATTAGAGAGACCATTAAAGGGTATTTATGAATAGGTAATATTATACAGAAATACTTTATATTTGAAATGATACAGCCTGGTTACTGCACATCATATATTCATCCTTTCACAAATCCCCAACAAGAAAACATCAGAAGCAAATTATTTTTGAATGTATGAGGTCATGTGGGTCATCAAGAAATGCCAGTTTTCAACACTAGTCCTACGTGCAATATAATACGTACTTTATATATTATACCCATGTTAAATGTTGTGATTGTGATTGTCTTTGGTATTATTTAAATTACACAGCCTATGAGTAAACATAGGAACAAACTGGTTTCCAACAACAAATCACATATTCATTACAGTACCTCCTAGCATTTTCCACACTGGTATTGTTGGTGTATTTTCTTCTAGGCCAGCAGCTCCAGCCTTCTTGACTTGTGACCCGTTAAAACAAATCATGTCCATGTCTGACCCCCCCTGCACTGGTTGCATAATGCCTACTAGTTGACCAGTTTAACCAGAGACTTATTTTCAAGTTTCAATACTTTATTTACATTTCAACATAGTCTGCATATTTTGTCTGAAATGTATGTAATACTGAAATTCTCCAGTGCTTCACAATTAAAACCAAAGGTTTTGAAATTGAAAGGATCACAAACTCCCAGGTTGGGAAACCAAGCAGCAATTCTTTGAAACTTGCTTGAGTGAAGTAATCCAGTACTGTGTAGATCTACCACTGAACTGTGTGTTTGTGTGCTGGTGGTCTGAGATTAGGAGTTGACTAATGCATGTTATATTGATGAGCCCTATTTGGGGAAAAAACAAACCAAATGTGACTTTAACAGCCCTGCAGATATGTTTTTTTATGTATGTTTTCTTCTCCCAGTGCTCCTGATTGCCACCGTGCCTGAAAGTAGCTCAAGTACCTCAAGTAAAGTCCAAGTACCTCAACATTGTACTTAAAACAACACTTAAAGTCTATAACTTAATGATAAGACACACACACACACAAACTCACACCAAATCCAACAGGCTGTATGAATGCGTCCCAGTGTTCAGTTCAGAACGGCCATCATGTGGCTGGGGAGGTATATACAATGGAGACCCAGTGACAAACAGAAACACCACTGTGGAAGTTTACAGCTTAAATAGTGAAAGTGGGAAAAAAATAAACCCAGCTGTAAATTTCGAATGATACATAGAAAAACCCAGCTGTGTGCTACACTCCCCGGTTATTTGACTTTATATTTTTATTCCCATGCACACTCTGCTGAGGTACGGCTGTTGTGTATGTTGCTGTTGTGAAAGTTCAAAAGCAAGGCATATTTTTTTTCTTTTTCCTCTTTCAAAGTCCACAAACTCAACTTTTCTCCAACCTGTGCAGCAGGTTTGCCCAGACTCTAGGGAGAGGTAGCGTGGAGGAGGAACAGGGAACTTTCACTCATCTCCTCACACAAAAACACAGAAAAAGACTGACAGGCAACTGGTTCAAAGCTCCCTCTCCTCTCTCCCTCTCCTCTGGTGCAGAATTTCAATGCTCCATTTTTGTTTCTTTTTCCCCCCACAAAGATTTTTTACAATGATTCTCTGTCAGCCTCTCAGAGCACCCCCTGCTCATTGATAAATTAAGATAGACATCAAAACTATGGCAACACTGTGCGTAAGAAATGCATTGCAAATGCAAAGCCATTTCCTTTGTTCCCTCTTTAGAAAACATACAAAATATGAAGTTGCTGCACACAAGGGAATTGCATGGTCTTTGCAAAACAAGATAGGACTTACAAGGCCAGTTAACATGGTGTCACCAATGTACTCAACAATACAATGCAACACTGGAGTACATTAGAAGCAGCATTGTCACAGTTTCCTTCATTACACCATCTTATTTGTACATACAGTTATATGCCATATTAAATACCACTAATGACACCTCACTGAACAGTAAACATATGTGCACACAACCACAGTTGTACAGTAGGTCAAAGCTGACTGTAAACTGTGACGAGTTAACGTTAACATAAACGACAAAACAATCAATCAAGTTTATTTATTACATCATTAATTTCTGTCCTGTACTGAGCCTGTGTAGCCATCAGGTGAAAAATGAACAAACAACTTACTTAAAGACCCAGTCAAGTGGTAAACTTCTCATTTCTGTCTAATACTGAGCCTGTGTAACCGTCACGTGAAAAACTGACAAACAAATGACCCAACCAGTTAGCTGTTTATTTATTAATTACTCTCTGAGATGACTCATTACTACTCGTTCATATCAAAGAGTAGTTCAAATGAACAATGTCTATAAGTTGTTCCACCAAAGAGTCATTTCCCCTTTAAACGTTTAGTTGAAACTGTATAGAAGAAACAAAGATCAGAAAATAAAGTAAATACGTAAGTACAGATTTGTGTGTGAGAACTTTGTTCTTTTAGTCACAGGTGCCAAGTACTTTTACATGTGATTCTTTAAGCACATTTTGAAAAAACACACTATGTTTACTCTAGTCAACTTTTAAATATAACAATTAAATTAGTCAATACTGACTAAACTGACAACGGCACTGTTACAAATGAACCAAAAATTATTGATATGAGAGTTTTCTGATCTGCCACCATGGTTTGATTAGGTTTGGGCAACTAAAAGTACTCTGTTGGAGAAAGATTGGTTAAAAAAAACAACATTGGCTGTTGAAAAGAAACATCACACATAGCAGTTTCTTATGTGTTTTTGTTTCTAGATCTCAGCTACCAACTTGACACATTGTTATTATCACTGATAGGAAGGATCAACAAAACTACAAAAATAGGAGCCAAGTTGGAAGAGACTAGTCAGTAATAATCTGAAATGTAATCATTATTATTGTACAATTCTGAGTTGCAGCAGAGGTAATACATCATTTAATGTGACTGACGATACCGACACAGCAGGGAAGAATGATCTTGTAGTGACAACTGTTTCTTTTAGATTTCCTGCCAAATCTGAACTCGATGTAAAATGAATCCCATAGAGGCTGTAAATGTTCTTAGTAATATCTTGTTTGTTAATTGCAGTTACACAAAATGTGCTCTTGATCACAGCTTCATCACAAATACTCATTTCTGTCCATACCATGCAGCCCAGGACATCTGACCTTCTCATTCATTTGTTCAGTCCACCTAAAGCTGTGATGGACTTTAGGGTCACAGTTGTGGGCCAGCTTTGTTATCAGGCCCTGACTACCCTGTGGCTGCACCGACAGGGACCCTGGCTAAGGGTCTTCAGCTTTCCACCACAGTGATAAGGAAAGGTCAGTGCACTCAAGTCATCTTGCTGCCAGAGGCTGGTGAACATATCTGACAGGCAGGAGGATGCAGCGATACGCCTCCATTTTAAGATGCTCCAGCAGGGATCTGACAGTGGGGTGGCCGAGTTCAATGTCAATGCGTGTTGACCTAAATGTATACACAGTATATTATGGTATGATGAAATCAATTCTGTTACAGCTTTGAAAGCTTGCATGACATAATATCAGATCCACCTGTGTCTTGATTTCACAATATGATAAAAAGAAGCTGCTAAAGTGCTAACAATTAGACATTTACTGAGTGACAAAATGTACATGCACTATACTCGTGTTATAGTCACTCACTTTGTGTTAAGTTCAAAATAAATGAACAAAATGACTATCAGTATTGAGTCACAGTTGCATACTACATGGCAATTCTGACCATGGTTTGAGTTTGTACTGCAGCACATACACTGAAACAAAGTAATACCTGAGTTTTGGAGTATTGGTATTACTGGACACTTATTGTCCCAAAATGCCCCAAAAGTGACAATAGGGACAATGATTTTACTAAATTTGCAATAGGTGTACTAATCTTTTTAGTTTGTGACCCCTTAAGACAAATCAGAATCTACTCATAATCATGACAAGCTCAGACTGTTATTCAAAGAGTTAGATCCTTTTGTCTTCCTGCAACAACCCATTTGATTTCAGAGTGAGACTTTTCCTTGAGCGGGACTTTCTGTTTCTTATCAAATATAAACAATCTTTGCAGCTAGTTCACAGATGCCGGCGGATGCCTTACTAATGGTAATTATTAGTCATTTCAAAATCTGTAAAAATAGGGCCCAGGTTTAAAAATAGCAGTTTTCCTTTAAGCTAGGTTCATGCTGACGCAGACGCTTGAGGAAAAAACGCCGAAAATGACTTCATCACATGTCTTGCGTCAAACGTGAAGTCATCGTGGAACATGGTTGTTCACACCTCCAATTTTTGTCACTAGGCCCACGCAGTTTTCCTTTCATCATTCTCAGACAGAGCAGCAGTTGTTGACATGCAGGTTCAAGTAAACCCAGAGCGCAAAACAGAGGTTAGAATTTAAAATACAAAGGACTGTTTCGATAGCAGACCGATGGTGTGCCCTGCTCCCCACAGAGAGTGGGACCTGTTGATGACAGGCTTGGAAAATAGAATTGTCTAAGGTGTTCCGGTCAACTGGCAGAGCAATTAGCCATAACTGGATACTGTTATTCTTGCGGTTCAGAAACTTGCAGGCACCCATTTGCTACTACTTCTCTAGCACGAACACACGCTACATGGAAAGCCATCTACAGCCTCACTCATGTAAATAAACGGTGTGCAAGTTGCCTGGATTTACATCCCTCTGAAGTTAGCCACATTGACCATTTCAGGCAGCTACTTTCTGTTTTAGTCACGTAAAACTCACGAGGCTCATGCAGCTTGAACCGATATATGTTGTTTTGCACGAGTCTCTTTCCCCGCCTCTCTACAATGAAGGAGTCAAGTGCAAAGTTAGCATGAACCATAGAGCCATAGAAAATATGCTAAGTTGAAATAAACCAGAATAATCCTTTAAGATTTGGTTATGTTTAAAAGAAGAGCTACTTGGTTAAGGTTAGAAAAACATTGCAGTAACAATTTGTTAACCCTACTAACCACCCCAACCTCTGGCACTGACCAACCCCCGACAGCACAATCTTTTTCCCGGTTCATGTTGCACTACGTTTACCCAGCACCCACACACACAAACCAATATTTCTTCCCATCCTACACATCCAACCCCCACTCACTGTGTTATTCCTGATTAACCGTAAACGAGCAAATATTTTCCCAGTGTTCGCCAGGTTAGATCCCCATTTAATTAAACTGGCTCATTATGTTGCTCTCTGATTAGTGGAGGAGAATCAATTATTCAATTCACAAACATGGGCCGCAGGAGCTGGAGGTGCACAACGAGCTGCTCATTTAATTCCAAGGACACTAATTAGCTACAAAGCAAGCAGTAACTTTCTTTCTCTTTTTTTCCTCCCCTGCCTTCTTTTCCAATTACCACACATGCAGGACACTTAAAGTTAGCAAGCAGAGGAGGAAGAATCACAGGCCAGGCTGTGGGTGCTGTTTTAAGGAGGCGTTTTGGGAACAGGGATGGGAGAGGGGTGTGGTGGGTCAATCTTTGCCTTATTTAGCCGGATTCACCTCTAGTTAGTGAGGTCAAGAAGGAGATGCAGGCAGGAGGGAGCTTATTTGCTGGTATGTAGATCACTGAGTCTAAGCATTCAGGAAACAACCCTAGGGATTTGCGGATGTGTCGAGCCGAGGCCGCTTACTTTTGTTCTCTGCAATCAAACAGCGGGCAATTATCCGAATTATTGACAGCAGATTTCTCATTTCAACTGCAAATTAAGGCTATCAATAAAGCTTTCTGATGCAAAAGTGACTAATTAACCAACGGAGTGGAGCTCTGAAGCCTTGATATAAATAAATAAAAACTCCAGTCGGCTGCACGTTGTGGAAACACAGGGGAACTAATTAGTTTAATTATCAAAACAGCTAATTAAAATTACACAGTTGCCTAATTAGTTCTGTGCTTCTTGCTGTCTCCTTCTCTCCCTCTTTCTTTTTTCTTAGTTGCCCTCTCACTCTTTAATTGACAGGTTGAAGTTAAATATAAAATAAGAGGAAAGAGAGCAGTGTGTGTGTGTGTGCACGGGCTGGAGGTTTTATCTATGCATGTGTGCTTGGAAGGAAGCAGGAGAGCACAAACAGCTCCTGCTGAATATCTCCTCCTGTGACAGAATACTATTAGCAGAATAGATGACTCTTGTCCCTTTGGTGAGAAAGTCCAAATTTTCCTCCCATTAATCTGTCCCCAGGATCGGAGATGGGCGGGTGGGGAGGGTTGAAGAGGGGAGAGAGGCGGTGACAAACGTGAGGTCAAAGCTAACAGCAGGCCTTTTGTCTCTAGAAAATCTCTGTTTAAAGCAGATACTTGTGATATGATGACAATGATGCTTTCAAATGACATATAACAACACGGCCTGGCTGAGAATGCACAATAAATGGGTGATGCTGAATTTATCTGTCAAAGTGTTTAAAGTACAAGTCTGGTGTTGTGCTATATTTCACTTATTGTCAACAAATCCCATGAAAAGAACAATACCAATGATGAATGTATTCTACTAACAAGCATTGTGTGTTGGGTGTTAACAAATGATTTTGCAAAATAAAGCTGAATAATAATTTTGTAACTTTATGGGCTATTTGTGCAGTACTTACCTCAGACCTTTGTCTGCATTGCACCTTTCCTCATCACTTCCTGTCAAACCCACAACAATGTGATACTCAGTAGTGGTAATTATAGTAATGATTAACTGGAAAAGTACTGAAGTACTGTACTGCACTTAGTATATGTTTGAGATGCGTGTACTCTCTTTAAGTATTTCCATTTTATGCTACATTATACGTCTACTCCACTACATTTCAGAGGGAAATGTTGAAATGTAGAAACCAGTTGCTTCTCAGATGAATCATTTTATGGTAAGTTTATAAAATACAACACAATGTTAAATATTAAACCATCTTCTGACCCTTTATAATAAAGCAGTTTGGGGCTTGTTACATGGCAGATTTCATTTCATTTACTGTTTGAGGCCCATAAATCTCCAATATTTTACCAAAAAAGCAAAAATTAGAGAACAGTCTGAAACAATGAATCTGAATGTATAGAGCAGAACTTCTTTTTTAACCCAGTTTCCTACTCCATTAATCATCACATGAGCATTTATCTTATGACCCTTTGGACAGGCCAAACCCCTTGGTTAGTAACAACTGTATACCTAACTATTATTTTTATTTATTTATTACGGTATTTCTATGTTCTCTTAGCTGTCACTGGAGCTTTTGCACCAACACACACTGTTATTCCTCTTCATCTAGTTCCAGCATTTTAATTACAAAAATGTGTTCAATACTGTCCATCAAAACCCCTCTAAAGCTGGGAGCTTTACGAGTGGCAGATAAAAAAGGATGGTCAAAATTGAAGTATCAGAGACTGAGATGGTCGCTGGTATTGGTCAAGCACCAAAACCCCATTTCCCCTATCGCAATTGAATTATACCCTCCTTGCCTGAAAAATGCCCATGTTTTTAAAACTCCACAGCTCCCAGTTTGTCACACACGTTCTATCACTATGACGTCAATCCACTGTTATTAAATTAAAATTCAGAAATAAAAGTTTAAGAAAATGTCCTCAAGCAAAGGCCCGGAACATCACAATGTCTGACTTGCATTGTAATTCATTCATTTATATATTGAATTAGTAGTTGTATTAGCATCTACGTGTAATCAACAACTGGCAAATCAAATAAAGAAAGTATCATTCAATAATATTTCAACAATTAAACTAGAGGGATAAATAAATACATAAATGATCAATACATAATTTCCAGTAAAATAAGGGCTGTGTTTCAAAATAACATACATAACGAAAAAAGTGCTTAATTATAGAAAAATGAAATAAGAAGTGTAGCTAGTTTCCCTTTTTCTTCTTTTTTGTTAGCTCCGTTTTCATTGTCTACTTTCTCATTTTAGAGCACGCCATACGAAATGACTTTTCTCGGACTCACTTAGTTCTCCAGCTGTTGTCTCTATTCTCGTCTCTCCCCTGTGTGTATCTCAAGTCGCAACGCTTATCAGAATGCACAGATTTGATTGGCTGAGTAGCATCACATGAGAAGATTTACAATGCATGCAATTGGTCTGTGAGTTTAATGCGCCACTAAACCAGTGGTATAAAGTCTAGAAAAGCAGTGCCAGTTAAAACAGAAAAGCTACATCAAACTGACCAATCCGCCTAGTAGTGACCATGGCACTATTGTATGCCTATCGTCCAGTATTAACAATGAAGAGTAAACTGATGTGGAGGTGTAAGATTGGTAAAGTGCCTCTTTATAATTAGGGCCTGAGCACAAAATTCATGCAAGGACCTATTGTATTTCAAAGTATTATTTGGGGTTTGTTTTGGGGTGAGTTTAGGTCAGATATATGCTTCCTGATTTTGTTATATTATCCAATGATGCCTTAGAATCCCACATTTCATCACAGGTTGAAACTCAAGATGAGGTTATGGTTTTGGTAGGGGTTTCACAAAAGCTTATGTAAAATCAAACCTGTCAGAGTCCACATGCTCAACATCTTTTTAAAAAATGAATGAACCAGTCCAACTAGGTTTCCTCGCCCCCAAAGGGAATTAGAATGACCTGAACAACCAGCCAGTAAGGTCTGGGGATGTTTTGATACTTACTGCCTGATCAACCATCAGCAGATTATCTGTCAGGTGTGATGTGTTCATCCCCTCCAGCTAAAGAAGTGCTTATCAGCAGCCTCCCAGCATGTAAATGGTCCAGGCATTGCCGACCAGCAGCCTTTCTCGGCCAGGGGTATTTTTAGCCAAACTAATCAGGGAGCTTATTATTTTTTGGGTTCACAAGAACTTTGAACTGCAGACTGTCCTGGCCTAAAACATTCATGAAGGAGAGTCTATTGGGGGATTTCCTCGAGGTTGGAGAGGTCAGAGGTTGGTGTTATCCCTACGGCAACAACAGCAAAACAAATGATATGTGTTAAGGGTGCACTGCTTGTACATTTATTGTATATGTTTAATGTATCATTATGTGGGCGTAACTGATTTATAACTCAGGGAGGCATATTGACACACACAGCCAGGTGGATATATATGGGATTTATTATCTGTTCCAATTTAAAAATGCTTATCATTGTAACTGGGGTAGAAAGCATGGCTTCCAGTGTAATTGGTCATGCTAGTAAGAATCCAAGGCATAAGGCTCTGCTGTAAATGTCTCTGTAAGTGATTATAATGTTTTCTTGGCATTGAGGAACCTACTTGGAAATCAACATAATTATTATTAATGGATAATAATTTTGTTGTTGTGGGTGCACTTGTAAATCTCTGGGCCTCATTACATTTTGGGTGAATAGGATGGCCCTCAGAAAAGAAAGCCTTGTATACATTATGCAATCTTGCTGGGGCCAGCTGGTGAGGCAAGCATGTAGATTACAGGGTGAATTGCCTGCATAGCACTGTTCGATTTGAATTGTCAATGTGGCTCCTCCATTTGACTCATACAGAGACCATTTTGGCTCAGATAGAGCAAAGGCAGATTCGATCAGGTCCTTATCTGTTACAAGTTGCATTGCTAGCAACTGGATTCAATAGGTACCAACAATTATGTATGTTGTGTCATGTGTATGTTATTTTGTAAACATTAGGATACCTGGGTTTTCTGCAATGGTCAGCAGTGAGGTATATGAGAATGAAAAGAGCATATAAAACATGCCCAGCTTCCTTCCCATTTCTGCTGTTTGATACCATGAATGGTGTATTATTCCTATCATTTTTCTGACTTTCTGGAGGAAAAAGTAATTTTATCTTGTGAAGGGATGTATTTTTTCCTCTACCCTCCTTTCCCCCGAGTGGTGTATATTGTTCTGGGATGAAGAACTCTTCCTGCTGCATTGATACATCATTGCAGCCAACCGTAATCACTGTCAGCAGAGACCAATTTCGGTCACATACACTCTGACCATGACATTTAAGAAAAATTAATCCCACTTTAAGCCTTCGAAGTGAATTAACTATGCTGCAAAAATAAGAAAAAAAGACTATCATCAAACCTCTACAGAGGGTCAGCTGTTTGTAGGGTCTTATGATTCTACAATTCTCTTGTGTTGATCAATAGGAGAGAAAATGTTTGACAGCTTTTGTGCGAGTCGGCTGATTCTTGACGCCAGCGGAAGCATCTCTCCCTGATGCAGATATGCCTAACATTTGAATTGGATGACAGACTGTTGAGTGAGAAGCTCTGAGTAACCACTTAGGGAGCTGTCAATCACACCACTGACATTGCTGTTTTCTGCGTGTTGATAAAGTGGGATTGAGGCAGCGGCGAATCGCACGTCCTGCAAACAACATTGAAGGTGCTGCTTTCAAATGAGAGCTTTCATCAATCCAGTGAGGAACAAGTCTCCTCCCCCAGCAAAATTCATGAGGAGCCAAAGCATTTGGATAATAGCCATGTCTCCATCATGATAGAGACTAAAAGGATGAAGGCCACTCACAGATACTCTATGCCAGCTTATTAGTGGGCACTCAGAAAAAAAGCACTCAGCAACATGACAGTGAGACAGGACATTTGCTTCGACACAAACATACATCCGACCATCATGTGTTGTTTCAGAGCTTGGAAGGTTGTCTAGGCAGGAACAGACTGATCTTCACTGCTATAAACTGAAAGCCTCACTTCTGGCTCACATAAAGGAAGTCTTTGACAATTCCTAATATTTTATCTTCACATTCCAAAATTGCATATTTCTGCTTGTTTCAGGTTGAACAGTGTTTTCATCTGTTTCGCGACTCTGAATGAGATCAGTAATCTTGCTTTATGTATTCCTTTGATTGCTTAAAAACCTTGTATGTTCTGTTTTGCAGCAGAAGAGAATGAGCTGCAGAGTCCATCATATTCACATTTCCCTTCTCATAACCCATTCTGTTACAGCGATAGAGCAGAGAAGGCAGCGAGAGAAGAAGGGAGGAAGGAGGGGAAAACAGACCAGAAAAAGAAAGAGGGTGTTCCAATGCCAAGATGCCTGGGCCTCTTTTTAAGTGGTAAATGTTCTGACAGGGGGGAAAAGAGAAGGTGATAATGAGAGCAGAACTCCTTTCCAAGACAGCCGCATTGTTTTAATTGTTCAGACCGAAGAACGGAGGGAGAAAGAAGCCGAGTCTGTTTTCTTAGAGCCAATGTTGGAAAAAGAACAAACCTGGCTTTTTCCCGGCAATGTGTTGGAGCAATTATGTACAAACCCTGTAATTATGCATATCTTTTGGAAACATGCAAAAGCTGTATGGAAATGAGACTGGGCTGCTTAAACGGCATGCACGGCGCTCCCCACGGCTGTGCATTGTTTGATATTTTAGGCAGTTTTGGCAAAGTAATGGGGAGTTTAAGACACATTGCTGTTTTGTTGTAGTCTTTGTTCATAAAACTGTGTCTGTGTGCAGGGAGGCAGGTTACTCAGTGTGGACATTAACTGGTGGGCAAAAATGAAGCCCCCCCCCCCACACACACACAGACGGTTCCCATACCTCCGCCTTCATCCACAGATCCAGATTTCTTTCCTCCTCTCCTTCTCCTTGCTCGTCTCTGCATGTGCTAGGTCCCACCCTTAATTAAGTCTTCTGGGGTTTAAAGTGTTGAATCTTGTTTAAAGCCCATCTCAGCACATTTAAAAGGACTGTAAGAGTGTGCATGGTAATCAGGACATCCATAGCCATTTGGGTAGGAGTGTCGGCCACTAAGAGCCTGATTTCAGACTTGATTCCCTCACAATTGTTATTTTTTTCTCTGCATATGTTCTTGGGAGGGGGGGAAAAGGTGGGATTATTCCCAACTATCATACAGAATGTTTCTTTTGTACGGGCTCAGGGCTTCTACTGCTCACAATTACCACAAGTTAATCTTATCACAGTAAAATTCATTTACTTTTATCAAGGTTATTTCATAGGCTACAGACGTAGCCTGGGTAGAGTCTATTCTGCTGGCCATTGTGTGCCTTTGCGTGTGTTTGTGCCAATAATTGAGCTCTGCTTTTACCCGCAGAATGCTGTCCCAAGCAGCAACAATGAAACATGTAACAGCTCTATGAGAAACCAATAATAGGGACATTACAACAGTTCACCTCGGGCCGAGCACCTGTTATTGCGTCTCCATTCTGTGCTCACACTGACATTTAAAATGGACATTTTCGGCATTGATAACAGGCTAGTGGCAGGGCTGCAAGCCAGGAGTCTGATGAAGGCTATTTAAATGCTTGCAAAGTGGCGAGATTAAAATCGAATAAGTGCAGCTTTTTCCCTCCCTTTTTCTGCTTGTCTTATCTGGATACGTTCCCCCAGACCCTCACCGCGATGGATTCTGGGTAACTCCCCCCACCCAACACACCAATTATGCCTGGATGGATTTTTTTGAGTGAAGCAGGATAATTGTGTAATTATCTGGGTGAAATGGGAAGTCTAATGTGTTAAAGTGGGATTTTTAAAGATGCTGTGAGGTGGTGAGAAGTGGATTATTCTACTAGTGAAGCTGCAGCACCTCCTGCTAACAGAAAAACTAAATAAATCAATAGATATGGCCAGAAAGGTATCAAGTGAGACGACTGACCTGGGAGACCTGGATGCTGAGGGTGCCTCAGCCAACTGGGCCTCTGGGAGCTCAGTGACATACGTGTCAGTGAACATATACATTATGACATATTGAAAGGGAAATCACAAATGTTTATCATATTTATTATATATCATAAGGAACAAAATACTGTTTATTGTACTTAAATAAATTGACATTAAAACCACCATTTAGAATTTTTATATTATGTTTTGCTGTAGGCCAGTGTTCCTTACTGGTACTACACCAAGGGGACGCCAAATTTAGAAATGTTTAAATTCTACACAAAGGTAACAGTGGCCACAAGTGGAAATAACAAGATAATATCAGATTGAAATTTGTTTCCTTTCTCAAAGTTTTCTTGTGTAATTTTCTTTGACAGAAAGTATGTGAAATGAAACCTCTCACAAGGCTACAGTTAGGTTATTAAAGCCCTGTGGTTGAGGTTCAGGAAAGATAGTTGTTTTGGTTAGATATTTAAAAAAAGAAATACATCCTGTTTCATGCTTCAAGTCTGTGTTGACATTGCCCAAGTGCTTTAAGTTTCCTCAACAGAACTATGCAGACCTATATCATGCTTAAGTTTCCATAAGCAGATATTGTTGGAATCAGAATGAACATTTTATCACTTATCCAAAATCTATTTACTGCTGCAAATTAGTATATAAACTAGTGCTGGGCAACGATTACATTTTTTAATTAAATTGTTATGTGCAAAATTCAATAATGAATTCAAAAGTAGTGTATTGCGCACTTTTATTTCAAAAGTACTGCTATATGAACAAAAGTGCAACAACATTTGGTTTTCAAACACTTTAAACAAACAAGTTTCTCTTTAACAGTAGTATTCCTGTTACACAAAAGCAGTTAAAATATTTCTTCTAAATCTCAACTTAAACATTAATGTAATCAAATCAAATAAAAAACCATAGCTATTTGCCACTGCCAGGGCATTAACATTAACATTAGCAACAGTTGGTGCACGTTGCAACGCCATCACTTTTGTAGTCCTCTCCTTTTCATACAACTTGTGTGTTCTTCTTGTGATGGTGCGTCTTGAGGGAGGCTCATACGTGCCGTCATTCATTGCGATCCTAAGAACGTTCCTCAGACCGACTTCTTCAACAACACTAATCGGTCTGCAGTTTGTAGCTATCCACTTCGCGGTGGCATTTGTTAGCTTGTCTTGCTTTTGTTTATCTGTACTTCTCCTACACACTCCATCCAACGTAGTCTGCCGAAGTGGGTGATTTGCTTGCATCAAATCATTTAATGGCATTTAAGTGATACTTCAGATTTGAAGTACTACAGTGATAAGAAAATTGAACTTTGCAGTGGTTACAAATAACTTTGGTTCTATCAACACCGCCATCTGGAAGAGATTTAAAATGAAAATGTCCATGTAAGAGTTCGGTACCTTTCTCCATTTTTCTGTTCCTGTTTTGGTTCATGTGAGCGTCTGTATGTGTTTTCAGAGCCAGTAAGCAACGGACTTTCAAATTAATTTAAAAAACTGCGTTAATGTGCAATAAAATAATTGTCACCATTCATTAATTAATGCATTAATGTGATAATAATGCGTTAACTTGCCCAGCCCTAACATAAACTTTTTTTTTTGCTCCTTGTCATTACAGTTGACCAGCCACTCCCACCTGCCCTGCAGTTACCCCTCTCCCGCCATTCCTCTCACCTGACCTTCCCCACCCACTCACTCACCTCCTTCTCATTTCCCTAATCAGCCTAGCATTATTTATACCGGCCAATCTCCATTCAGCCCCTGCCAGAATGTCTAGTTGCATTTGCCTAGCATTCGTTAACCTGTCAAACCTTGCCTGACCCTTAGAGTGACGATTCTCTGCCTGACACCTAAATGGATAAGTTAATAGTAAACATGGTCTTCTATCTTAATCTTAGTCTTTATGTCATGCTTTTGGGTTTGAGTTTGTCCTGTTCTGCATTACACAAAGCAGACCATGTAAGGCTGGTAATTGAGCAAAGGTGTGTTTTATTGCACATGACCTGAACCTTTGATTTGTAAGAGAGAGACTGTCATTTTACTATTCAAAAGTTACATAATCTTACTACTCTAACACTAACTCTTAATAAATATGTAAAACCTCATACCTCAGAATCAAAGTAAGACTTTCTTGCTATAAAATCAATGTATCTGTAAATAATACCACAACAGCATGTAACCAAAAGCATAGAGAATGCTTTTATGCTGTAAAATTTTGCACATTCTCTATGTAAAGGCAAAATTGCAACATAGCAGTATGTAGTGGCCTAGCATTGGCAGCATACAGGCCATTCCATTTATGCAAAGACTACATTCCAGCTCTGTAGTCTTAATTGATATGAGAAAAGAGTGAAGAAAATCAATGGAGAGCCATGAAGGTATTTTCCCCCAAAATAACACATTGCATTGACCCTAATCCAAATCCAATCAGAAACCAGGCAATTTCTCACTGCCAGTCTCCAGACCCCAGCTCTTGTCGTGAGCAAGGCGGTAAACACTCACTTGTGAAACAAGGGGGGGGGGGGGAATTCAAGGAAAGGGAACATAAGATATGTTGTCTGCTTTCAGTGGTTGTTAAAAAATAAATTGCTTTTGAAAGTAGAAATGTTTACCTCAATTGAGAACCGTTTTATGCCCTTGACAGGAAATTATTTCATAGCTTCTCAAGCAGTTGCTCTTTCCAATGGTTATGTTTCCTTAACCCCACCAAATAACTTGGCCTTCACATTCAGCTAGAGTATAGCCTACTGTGCCCATGTTTGGAGGCCTTTCTCAATAGGTTCTTCAACTACTGTTTCTCCGCTATGAGGAAGCTGGTGGAACAAAATAGAAAGGAAATGGTACATTGTGTTCCAGTAGCTCCAGTATCTGACCATCACTGGAGGGAATTTGTAGGGGGGTAGCAGGAGAAGAGTACAGTAGTACAGTACAGTTCAACATAGAGATGTAAAGTGATATATGTGGTAATGGTATTGATATTGATATTAACAAAAATGATAATAATAGCAATACTAACAATGAGAACAGTAACAATAATAGCAACAGTGGCTGTTAAGCAAGAACATGGGGGCAGCAGGTGCAACCACAGATCCAGACTCTACAGCGCCGGAGGAAGAAATATCCGCAGAAATCTTTAAAAGGAGAGGGGGGGGGGACAAGAGAAGCAAAAAGCTAGGGGAAGTAGTTAAGTTAATAACTAGCATTAATGGGATATATGTGGAAATGTACAAATTGAGAGGGAGAGGAAGAGAGAGGAGAGAGGAGCTCAGTGCATCATGGGAAGTGTCCCGGCAGTCTAGGTCTATCTCAGCATAACTAAGGGGTGGCTCAGGGATCACCTGAGTCAGCCCTACTATAAGCTTTATCAAAGAGGAAAGTCTTAAGCCTGCTCTTGAATGTGAGGAGGGTGTCTGCCTCCCGTAAACAAACTGGAAGCTGGTTCCACATAAGAGGAGC
>JAVQJL010097306.1:0-14047 GCA_036024295.1 Nannoperca obscura
GTGTGTGTGTGTGTGTGTGTGTGTGTGTGTGTGTGTGTGTGTGTGTGTGTGTGTGTGTGTGTGTGTGTGTGTGTGTGTGTGTGTGTGTGTGTGTGTGTGGTGAATTCCAGGGCACCTGCTATGGTCAGCAGAAAAAGAGGGAGCAACAGGAAAATGAAATCTTGTGATTCATCGGACTTTGAAGCCAACAAAACTAACTTCAGCTTCTCCCTCTGTATACATTTGTTGCATCTACTGTAAACCCGGAAGAATCACCACAAATCATGGCTATTCACTACTGCAGATTGAAACAGTCAGCTGTCCAACTGGAGATCAGATGTTGACTTTCGCTTCCAGCCAATAAATGAATAAATGAGGGAATGAATGAAAATCAAGAGGTTGGGTGAGTGAACTTAACAGTAAAAAGCAGATTGCAGTGTCACTGACTGCCTTTTCTCAAATTAGACACGCAGCAAACAGCAGACCAGATCTTGCTCTCCTTTATACTTTAGTTTCCTCTTGTCTTGTCTTTTAACTGGGGACCCAAGAAATCAGGTACACCTAAATGCAGATGCCAGCAGTTTTTACAACTTTATACAGAGATGACTCTTCTTGTATATAACCAACTGCCATCTTAGATCTTTCAGCAATACTTCTGCATGATACATGTAAAGCACTTTCAGCTGTGTCATTCAGATCTTCAATCTTTCACTAAGTAAAAGTAACAATATCTCCATGTCCACTGCACCTGCATTAAATTTCACAGAAATATTTTCATCAAAATGCACTTAAGCAACAAGAAGAACTCAGTACATATTGCACTTTCATAAGTTTGGGGCGCCTTTAGAGACATATTTAAAAAGAAAGGTCAAAATTGAAGGCAAAGAGGCTAACATATCCTGAGTTTTAGTCTCTAGTGTAGTCCAGGCTTGGAAAACACTACACTTCCCACTTGCACTTTGTTTGACCCTCTTTGTTTAGTCAATGCACACATCTTTCAAACTCCATGAACCCAGTTTGTACTGGGGGCTTTATGTGTGTTAAAAATGTGTACTCTCCAAGCCCAAACCAAAATGACCCGGGTGGCATTACTATGACATCATCAGGGTTATCTTGTCAGAGTTGACAAAGCTCCTCCAGAGCCACAGAAGAAGACATTATACAACTGCTCTTACAGGTTAAGCAGTAAGCCCCATGATTAATAAACTGGCCTTTATGTGTAAAATGAGTCCCTTTGAGAGTAAATGTGCTCTTGGCACCCTCAGAATGATATATTGGATTGTTATTACAGAATGTCCGATGTTGTAAATGCTAATCATATGTTTTGTATGTAAATCTAAATCTGCAAAGTAACTACTGCTACAGCTGTCAGAAACATGTGGTGGAATCCATCCATCCATATCTATCTCTATCATCCATTTGATCTGTTCCTGCTTATCCACGGGGGGCTGGAGCCCTTTGCAGCTCACACTGGGCAAGAGGTGGGGTACACATGGACAGGTCACCAGTCTTTCACAGGGCTGACACATACAGACTGACAACATAGATGCCTACAAAGGGCTTTAGGGTTAAGTTAAGGAAATTACCCTTTAACAGGAAAAAAAGAGCAACTTCAGAAGCAAAAGTAATCCGGCCAATTCATCTGTGTTGAGGAATGAAAGCTACAATGTTTCCCTCTGAAATGTTGCAGAGTGGAAGTGTAAAGTAAAACTACTGTGATGAAATATAAGTACACCAGACCTTTATTTAAGTACAGTACTAAAATATGTGTTATCAGTTACTTTCCACATATAGAAGGTTTTATCCAAATGCTGTAAGTTTGTTATTACTATATGGTGTGTGTACGAGTTATTATAATCAATCCTCATATTCACCTAATAATTACTTGTTGTAAGGAATAATTAATAATATTTGACAAACCTGTCAAATTATGTCAAAGTTAGTGAGCCACTCGAGGGGTGTGGATAAAAGTAAATGGTACCACATTTTCTGAAACTGTATTTTGAGTAAGGCAGCAGGCCTTGACCAGCTTACACAACCCCTTTCTATTTCCTGCTATTCTTCTTAAAATGGATTGGCCCATTAGGAGTGTGGACGTAGTAGTTGACAATAAGCTTTCTACAAAAGCCCTGACTATGAGTTTCCTTATTACTCCACCAAAAACAAGAAGTGGGTCTCTCACATACACACACACACACACACACAGACAGACCAGCAGTATAGGAAATGTGTCAGAGTTGCAGGAAGTTACACAGATGGCATGATGCTGCACAATGAGAAAAAGATAGGCAGGAATGTATGTAAAGACAAATGAAAAAAGCATATAAATCTCTCTCTCTCTCCCTCTCTCTGTCTATCCCTACTTCAAACACAAACACACACAAGACTCTGCTTTGTCTGCCTTTCTACAATATCTGTGCATGCAACTCCAGTGTTAAGAAAAAGACTGTGGTTATGGCACACTACAGTTGAGAAATGTTTCGGGTTAGGCAACAAAAACACTTTGTTAAGGTTAGGGAAATATTTTGGTTAGAATTAATACTTCTGTGACTGTGATGAGACCTAAAGTCCACATCCATCCACCACCCATGATGTCCACATCCTTATTTTCCTCCTCACAACGTAAAGGACACCCTACTTTCTGCTTTGGCAAAATTGACCTATAAAGATGCAATTCCAATTCCATTTAAAGCTGCCCTATAGTCTATTTCTAACTTTCAGCAGCTGCAAGATGAGGTGGGGAAAAGGCCATGCAGTCACAGAATTAAATAGCTGAAATAGCTGTAAAAATATATCATCACATAAGCAGCTCCCCACTGATTTATCTGACTTGTTCCTCCAGACTGAAGTCTCATAGTGAAATAAGCTTGTGAGATTTAGACTTTGAAGGTCAAACCAACTCATTCTATAGAATAATAAAACCATGATTTTTTTAAATAAAAATGTTGCCTAGTGCATCTATGTGTAGGCCTACAAACTGAATCAATAAAAAAAGGATTTATCTATTAAAATGTTGAATTTGTTTTATTTATTCAATTAATATTCATTACATCATTATTTATGTTTACATGCACACACACAAAACAAAAATCTTCATGTAAATGTTTTTTCCTGTGTATTGCACACTACAAAGTTAGTTTAGTGTCATGTCAATTTCTTTTGTTGCAGTGCTTCACATCCATTCTGGACACTCACAGTGGAGCAGCCCAATGCAACCACTGTCTTTACATTCGGCATCCAGTAGGTTGTTCAGAAACACAGCAAAGTCTGTGGATTCTAACCAAAAACAATTTAAGCGCTTCCACAGTCGACCACTGCCCTCACTGTATATCTGTAAACAATTCGGGGTCCAAAACTGCTGGCTAAGGATACGTGTACACACGGCAGTAATGACACCCACTTACGGCAATCAGAGAAAATGTATGTTGAGTATGTATACAAATGCGCAGACAATGTTTTCATGTTTTCTCTGGGCCCCTACCTAATATTACTAGCGATGACATGTATAGCCACATGTCATCATTCCACCGCTGGTTGTCCAGGTGGTGTCCAGATAATTATGTGGGCGATCATTTGGCTTCTGTAAGCCACTAATAGCCATGAATAAGGAGGGTACACTCAAAATAAATGTCCTTCAAATTAAATGACAAAATATGTAGTCTGAGAAATAACAATCTTGATTCAACATCTGCTTGATGTTTTTTGAACTTTCAACCAGATCTCATGAAGACTATGAGAGTGAGATTTGTTGTTTTCATGCTTGTCAAAATAAAAATCTTTTATTTATCATTTATTTATCTTTTTGTTTATCAAACGACCCACGTGTTTTGACTCCACTATGGTTAAGTTTTGGTTTTAATCATTCATATCTACTAGCACAATTTGGACCTCATCTATGTGATTGGTTGTGTCAGTGTGACAAATCTTGACAATAATCTTCTTTAGCCATGTTGACTCAGATCTGTGTGAGTGTTATCAAGCTCCAAAATAGCCAGCCCTTACAAATTGTCTACATCAGAATGCTCTCAGTACACTTTGAGAAAATGATGATGTATAATTCATATCAAGTGAAAATCTTGTGTGCATGTGTCCCTCTTGAAAGAGGACATATGGATCACAGCAGTGAGTGTCTACTGTGGACTGTCCCTGTGCCTGTTCTTTTCTCCATGTGCTCTTCCTTTCCATACTCTGCCAGCTTCCTGCCAGCTTCCCGTGTCTGTCCGGAGCACAGGCTGCTATGTAACTGCTGACCTCCATTGTAAGTTACACTCTAAACAAATAGCACTGAAGGACATCCTGGAATGGACACAGTCCACAGCTACTGCCAGGAGGCTGTGCAGATGTTTCAGACCAGACCAAGTTTTAAACCTCAGTTTGACATTTTCACAAATGTGCCAACAAACCACATAGAAAACTGCTTCCTGGGTTTGTTTACCCAAGCTTAGCAACAAGGACTGGAAGAAGGAAAACAAGCTTAGCATGGATAATAAATACAATATTAACATCAGGCTACATGTTATGTTCTTTGCTAACACCTACACACCAATACATCCAAGAGTAGAACCAGGCCAATGACAATATGAAAACAGTGTGAAAGGGGTCTTTCAAAGTGGTGAACCTACAGAGAATTATCAGCTGAATGTGGGCTCTTTAGTAAGTATCAGCTCATTGTGTAGCTGTCTTGACTGTAACTTTTCTGTTTGGTTCCTCGTTTTGGGCCACAGCAGGCAGCTGTGTCCTATAGAAATCACCCATCACCTAGAAATCATTTAACTGAGGTTTATTTTCAACTTGCTGCACATCTGGTGTAAATAAGTTTAAGCTCATAATGTTCAATGTAAGGGGAGTTTTCTACAGCTTGGATCATTGTATTAATTTCTAAAAGTTTGAAAGTATAAAAGTATACACTTTCACAGTGTATGATCTTACAAGGACATAACTATCACATGAGTCAAACTAATGTAAATGTGTAATTACATTTAAAATGTGTCACTCATGCAGGTTATTTTGGACTACAGACAATGAGTTACAGATGACACATCTTTCCACCTGAGCTACATCTTCTACTCCACCACCACCACCAGGATCTAGACTCCAGGGAGATTCTGTCCCATTTCCTAGCTTTAAAAAAATATATTTTACATGAAAACAATCCCAACTTTGTCTTTTCTAGTTATACTTAGTGTTATAGTCAATTATAATACAATACAAATTGTAATATAAACTCAATAAATTCACACTGAACTAAAATAATTCCTGAACTAAAGCCTGAACTAAAATAAATCAATCACACTATTGATGCCATTTCACATTATTTTGACATTTGTTGCTAATGGGATATTAAACATACCTAGATTAAATACCTGTCAGTGGTATTTGTATATTTTTTACACTTTGAACTAGTCTCACCACCTCAGAAAACAGTTCAAGCTGACTGGAAGCAGGCTGCACTGACTGATGCTGACCTGCAGAGGGAGGCACAGAGAATGTCTCCAGTGTACCAATACTGTAGATCAATGGAATATATGAACAGTGTTTGACGTTTGCTCCACTACTCAGGTGGTCCTTCCCTCATCACCATTGCAGAACAACAGTCAGTAACAATTAAACTCACTGAAACTTCAGCTGTATCTGATCAGTACAGTTTATTTCTAATACAGGCTAAACATATCAAAATAATACAAAAACCATAAAGGTAATCAAATGATGATTTATAACATTGCATTACATTTAGCAGACGCTTTTATCCAAAGCAACTTCCAAATAAGAGCTTTACATAAGACAACAAATGAACAAAGGTGTACCTGCCTGTGTAGTAACACATTTTGTTCCATTTGGAGCCAGTTAGGAGGCTGATAATCAGAAGTGATCTGATTGTCTTTTAAACGTCACTACTGTGACATGTTTGTCTGAATGCAGCTTGTTGTTTTGAAAGGCTCTGCCAGGTTGTGCTATTGAGGTAACAGTCACAGAAAGTAGGCTTGGCTTTGAAAAGCTTGTTGGATGTTTGTCTATGTGAAGAGCTTGTATCAGCAGGACAAAAAGCTCTGTTGGGTCTTTGAGTGTCTCTCTCAGTGTCTAGTTTACTCAGCCACGTTCACCACTTAAACTGGCACACTCACACACATATTACACACAAACACACTCTCACTCACATACACACACACACACACACAAACGATTATTGCTCAGCAGACATAAACCTCTTAGAGGCTGTCAGCTCTCTGCTGTCTCCTTCAAGTGGACAGGAACCAGTAGGAATGTTAACACATGTACACACACTTCTTCTCCCTTTATCTCTCTCTCTCTCTTTGTTTCTTGGTCTCCTTAACACACTGCAAAAAAACAACAAGCGTCAGCGTGTTTGCTTCTGTTTATACACATGCAAGATTTAGAGGAAGGTATCTTATAGATAATTTTTCTACAGCACCCTAACCCAAAGTACTGGTAGGTGATTTCAGAGTTCATTAACTGGTAAAAAGTCTTACACATTTCTCATCTCAAGTGTAAGTACTTGCAGTATTCATAAAGCCATAAATCCCTACATGACGATGAGGTTTAAGGACTGTGAACTTTCCTCATGCTGGATTGCTACTCATTGCTATTGTTAAATGTGTGTAAGTGAATACATGTCAAACTGAGTTCCTGAACAAGTTGACCTTTTTGGAAAAGAAACATCATAAAAAAGGACGTAATTTTACAGAAAGTATGCTGACACTTAGTGGAACAGCAGCCTGCCAGACATATGAGTATTTGCAGTCTAGTCTTTCTGTCTGTACTGCTGTGGACTCCCCTTCACCTCTGCTTCTCTGAATGAGAGGTCAAGCTCATCCTGCCACACAGATTTATCAAACACTAAGAAGAGGAAGTCAAACAAAGATAATGGTCTCCCTCTACCTTCTGTCGGCTCAAGACTTAGACTCTAAAGATCCTCAGCTTGTTGATGTCCAGAAATCATTTTACAGCCAGTTGTTTATCACCGTTTGTGAACCTGTAGAAAAGATTTATTCAAATAGATCAAACTTGCTGATGTGAAAAATATATTTGTAGTTGCAGTTGCAAATTCTAAGAAAAAGAAACAATTCTGTGAATTGTTGACAAAACTATCTCACCTTCAGGTAAATTTAGTCACTTTTCATGTCTAAATATTGGCCATCTACTGTTTTACAACCAGTACATTTGAACACAGCAGTGACAAACATTGTCTCCTTGACCAACTTTCCATCAGTAAATGTTTTTTTGTGTTTAGCCAACAGGTAACTTCCATGAAAGGAGGCCTCTGTTGCAACCTCTCATTTGTCTGTGGATCTAGTTAAAAGCAACTGTCGGGCCTTCAATGCCTACTTCAACTCTTTTGAGTTTTTGCTGGAGCGCAGAGCTCTTTTGAGTGGGAAGTCATCTTTGAATTTTGGGTGGTTAGTGGTGCGATATTGCTCCAAGTTCCATGTTTTGTTTTTGGTAAGAAATTAGGCAAATGGGTCTGTCTTTGACCAAAGTGCACAATAACTTCCCATTCTGTGAATTCTCCTCTATCTTGATTTTCTAGCAAACCGTGGCCATTGATGTTGCTCTACCCGGCAAAGGTAGCTTCATGACAGCGTAGTGATCCAGACAATCAGACAGGACAATGTACTTTCCAAACATTTACGGATTGGCTTGAATGAATTTGACATAAATTCAGATTAGTTTAATAATGTTTAAAAATATTTTTTTACACATATATAATTCCCCCCTTTAGTGCTAGTGATCTACAAAGATCAACACGTTGATTATGATCAACAAGATGGTGACTCCTGATTTAGTAGCTTCATCAGCTGATGGAGTTCGCCCATGTGCTGATGAAGATCATTTGATATGAAAAAGCTCCAGAACAGCTACTAAATGGACCTTGAGGTGAGATAGTTTCCAAGGTCTAGGTGAACTTTAAAGCTTACTCCTGTCAATATTTTAGAGCAGATTCAAAATCAATATGAGTCTTTGTTGTTGGTCTGTTAGATACAGTAAAAGACAAAGATAATGAAGCCTTATATAGTGCCATATCAGTCCTTGTTAAATAAAATCAATTTGGAGTTGGTCTAATATTAACAAAGGCTACCGACTTATTCAAATCAGATCTGTTTTGACACCTGCTTTATTATCAAACTGAATGCACATCCACACTCTTAAAGCTAATTGTTTTTCTTCTTTTTTTTACTTCCTCTCTATGTTTGCATCACAAGTGGACATCCCGTAGCAGTGAAGGAGTTGAAGCCACTATAGCCAGCTGTGATCACTCCCCTAAAACAGACCTGCAGAGACGCAGCACATCTTGCTAAAGAATGGGTCAATGGCACTCTCCTGGCACCGACCTGTGAACACACCCAAAGCATTCTGCACACCATGGGAGTGGAGGAGGTCCCTGCTTCTCAGTGTAACTATTGTGGCTGGGAGACCCTCTCGGCTGTCACAGTATGAGCGGTGTTCCCAGACAGGGTGAGATGACAGAGCCTGGTTCTGCTCGAGGTTTCTACCTGTTAAAAGGGAGTTTTCCGTGCCATTGTCGCCTAGTGCTTGCTCATGGTAGGATTGTTGGGTCTTTGTGTGTGTGGAAGTTGGTCTCGACCTGCTCCATGTGATTGAGTGCCCTGAGATAACTTTGTTATAACTTTGATATGGCGCTATATGAATAAAATTGAATTGAATTGAATTGAATGACAGAGAAGCCCCTGCTCCAAACCAAACCTCAGTGGGCAGGTCTTGGATTGGCTGCATTGAAGGTTAGGATCCTCTTGTGCCACTAGTCTGGCAGGAGCTCCATCTAGATTCTGTGGAGCAACTGCATCAACCGCCTCAGAGGCAGAAAGACCTGGAGCAGGCAACATTTATAGTACAGATAGAATAATCATATAAGCAAATTCAGTATGTTTTAAGAAGAAAGTTGTTATAATATGCCACCAATAAAGTTGTAATATAAAGACAGAAACCCCCCACCCACCCACCCACCCACCCACCCACCCACTACTACCACTTATTAAATGAGAAAAAATGGGCTCAAACGGTGTTGAGTTGCCTGATCTGTGATCTGATCACTGGGTGATTGTCTGTCATAATTAATGCATTTTTCATGCACCAGCTCGAGGCTATGAATTTATGTTGTCCTCATTACATGTGTAACAAGCAGAATTAAATTCAGTGACCACAACAAGCACACACACACGCACACACATAATGTCTGACAATATGTGCATGTTAATCCAGTCTGTCTGTCGTGTTTTTTTCTCATTCATTTAGAATGGGGAAGTGAGAGCGAGGCAGAGATATGCACTCACGCACACACATACACACACACACACACACACACACACACATGCAGGGTGTTCAGTAAAGCAGAACAGACACATGGTGGTCTTAGATAGTTGTTAGTAGTTGTTAGTAGTTGTTGTTTTTGAACAGGAGAACATGTGCTGCCACTGATAGGCAAATCCTCTGGGTGCCGTCACTGACTTCAGACTGTGGAGAAGGAGCTTCCACACATCTCAACAGACACTGAGACACACAGAGAGACAGGAGAGTGTGAGAGAAAATAACAAACTGAGGTCATCATTTGCCACAGAGGTGGTGAGTGGTTTTACATGCAAACTGAAAAGACATTGTGGCCATATCTTCATCATTTGAGTGCAACGGAAATAAGATTTAATTTCTTTTTATGTATTCATTCATTTGTCCCTCACTTTTAGGTTTCAGGTTGATTTTTAAACTAAAACCTCTCTGAACACCGTTCTTACTGCCCCACAGCCAAAATCCAGATGAAAGAACATCTAAGATGATATTTGAAAGCTACCTGCAGACAGTACTCAGGGCACCATCTTCTTAGTTTTTCAGGTCATATTTTTATCTACAGTTAATGTTGTCTTAAAAAGATGCTAATTGAACATCACTCAAAGACAGTAAAGCACATTGCTTTTTTTAGTAAACATGCAAATACAACATTATCTATCATTAAATACTAGGTTTCTGTTTAGGATCAGGCACATACTTGCATATTAAAGTAACAGACCACGCCAAAACAATATCCATTCTAAATTCAACTTTTAACCAATAAAATGATTTACTTTAGTTTACCAAAAAACAAAGAAATAAAACTCCAAGAATCTCACACATTCCTTCTGAAAGTGCAATGCCAGCATCTTTCATCTGTCTTCTAAGAGGTGCATACAAAGTTTTGTTCCCCTCTCATTAAGCAAGATCAGTTTAATCTGTTCCTCAGCTAGACAGATCGGTTTCTCTGCACTCTCAGCTTCTTTCCTCACCAGATCCTTCTCCAGCTGTTCAACTTTAACGCCTTAATGCAGAGCAGAGATTTAACTGCGTTCACAGAAGAAGTAGGAGCACAATTGAACAATTGCTTAAATGGGGTGTTGAAAAGGCATTGCATGCCTGTTGTGATGCCGGTGTGTAGACCCACTGTGAGCATGCAACGCAATTCTTGTCAGCATCATGCTTCACAACATAGTTGAAGATGGCAAGGTTCCCCATTGTGATGGAAGGTGGGATCATTAACAGCTCCAAGGAGACGGCCCTGACCTACCAGTGGCAGCACTGCAACCAGTGATTTACATTGCCCAAAATGTTCACATCTGGCTTAATGAAATGTATAACTTTGACCAACAGATGGAGGCCAGCCAAAGCCTGCAAATCTAGATTCTGTAAACATGATCTTGTGGTTTCTGGAGCCAAATGATAACCCTAACCCTATCTGAAAAACCAGGACAAAACCTACAAGATCATTTTATCTGGGATAGCAAAAAACTGTTTACAAAATCTGGATCATTGTGATCTAGATTAGAGGTTTTGAAATCCATTTGATTTGAATGGAGATTCTACTTTACTAAATGTGCCGCAGGAAGAAAATCAGACTTGGAGCATAACATTTGCTGGTGGATTGTTCCATTTGATAAAATGGAAATGTATCTGTTCTGTAACACAGACAAGTGACAGAAACACTTTGCAAAACACACCCAATGTCTGTGCTCTCTTTAAATCAATTCAAAGCTCTACTAAACATAACAAGAATACAAGATGTCTAATGGTTGAATGTTCATCACATTTCCTGGGTGTGATTATTAGGATGAAACCTACCCATTGTGATGATTCCATTGCCTTTCCTCTCTCACCCAACTCTCACTAAGATATCTGATAACCTCACAGGCACAATGCTTACATTCAATTCCTACTTGGACACAAGATGATACACAAAGGACAAACCTATTTCATGATTCCATAACTTGTATTGTACAGTGCCCTACACTGCCATACAGAAGTCAAGTACTTTTACCTACTATGTGGTAAGGCTCCTAAGTGAGCAGTATGGACTCTCAGCTCATGTCAAATCTCTAAACTAGACCTACATTTGTGTGTAAATGTCTTGATTTTAAATCTTCTTTTCAGCCAACTTATTACCCAACTTCCTTCTCTATATAGTTTCTCCACCTCCTTCTCTTTTCCTTTACTCAATGTAATATAGTCCTAAACAAAGTGGGACTGGGAGGAAGTGATAAAACAGCACATCCTGTTGCCCTCATTGTCTCAGATAACACTTTCCATGGATAAGAAGAATGCAATAGGGTCCACGGAGAGCTTGTTTTCTGACATGAAATCATTAGATTCACTGTATTAGGTAGACAAACACCTCACATACACAACTGACTGGTCAAACATGCCCGGGAGACTTTAAACTGAAGACCTGTAGTTACAAATTGTAAAGAATTACAAAATTACAAAAATATAACAAAGAAATGACACACTAAAAAATAACTGGTGGTACTTTGTAACATGTGAATCCTGTGAAACATGTTTTCTTTACAGGGGAGAAGGGTCATTTCAATGATTTACAAAGCAGACTATAAACAACACTTATATTATACAAAATCTTGACTGTCCCCATCATATTTCCTCACTTATGTAGGCAACTGAAGTGAACATCATGAGATGTCATTATGTTAAATAGAAGAAATCAAAGGTAGGACCAAACAGCTGCTACGTTTATATGCCGACATTTTGGGACTCATTGCAGGCAGAACAGACCACAATTTAAACCTCTTACTCAGGATGTTCAGTCTCGCTGCTGTGGCTGACCTCTGCTCATATAAAAGACCATCCTTAATGAGGCCTCCATCAGAGAACAGTGAGTTAAAACTAATTGTCTGTACTAATCAAATTATACTGTATAAATTATATTGTAGAAACACAATGTGTTTTTCAAATCATCAACTTACTGCTAGTATACTAATGTTTCTGTCCAACATCCTGAGCACCCCCACCCTCACGCCCCAGCATTCCTTCATCTATTAATGTCCTTTCCTGTCTCTGTGGACATCACTGTTTTTGCAGTCCTTTGCCGGAAACCAAACAAATTAAGACTGCATTGTTCTAACCAGTCACATTATAGCTGGAAACATCAGCACAGCAATAGTTTCCTGAAACCACACATTAATGAGCAACGGCCAGTGGTGATACGTGTGTGAGGACTCTTCCTTTGAATTCCCCACCCTGTCTCTAGCTTTCAGTCACTGCAGCTAATCACTGCTTCCAAACCCCTGATTAACCTGCAAAAACAATTGTCTAATCCTGTCAGGATCTGTTGGTCAGTAATTTTGCAGGATGGCATTTGTTTGTTGAGACTGTCAATGTTGGTTACTTGTAACCATGACAACAGTCTTTCTGTCACCTCAAACAAGTGGTTTTATTTGCCTAAACCTAACCAATGTGCTGGCATTCAGTGATGTCCTCCCAAAAGGGGCACCAGATCCCAACATGCTCACATTGGGTCATTTCTGGATGCAATGACAGACAACATTTTTAGTAGTTTAAATTGGAGGACTATTGTAACGGCATCTTGTCTGTTCTTCCCAAAAAGAAAGTCAGACAACTACAGCTCATTCAGAACACTGCTGCCAGAGTTCTAACAAGAAGCAAGCGACCTGAGCACATTACTTCTGTTCTTAAATCATTACACTAGCTTCCTGTTATAGAATACATTTTAAAGTGCTGCTGCTAGTTTATAAATCACCAAAATACATCTCTGATCTCCTTGAAGAATATAAACCCAGTAGGACACTTAGATCTTTATGAGGCAGTCAGCTGGTTCACCTTCTTCCCCTAGCTGTGTGCTTCTCTCGTCCCTCTCTCTCTCTCCTTCTAAAGATTTCTGCAGGTATTTCTGCCTCCGGTGCTGTAGAGTCTGGATCTGTGGATGCACCTGCTGTTACGGTCTTGGGACTGTTTCTGATTTCTTGCAATATTATTTTGAAAGTTTAGATCTATTTCCTGTTTTATTTTGTAATTCATGGTTTATGTGTTTTCTGTCTTAATATCTTCCTGTTTTGTTTTTGTTTTTTCCCCCCAAGTCTAATCAGTTCACCTGTGTGTTTTGTATCACCTGTTTTTGGTTTCATGATTTAGTCTTGTCTATTTAGTCTGGGTGTGTTCCTTTGTCTTGTTCTGGGTTCATTGTGTGTTACTTGTCACTGGTCATTGTCTATGCTGTTCGTCCCGGTTTAGATCACTGCGTTTCTTGCCATTGCCATGACCGTAGGTATTTTACGGTACGTTTTCTCCATGTTACTTGTCTTGTCGTTGTGTGCGTGTTTTTTGATCCATGCTCAGGTATAGAATCCCTCCCCATGTACCCACGTAGTTTTCATGAACTGTTTTGGTTAATCCAGGTTATCATTCATGTATATAGTTTTAATAAAGGCTTATCTATTAATTGATCCCGTCCTGTATTGGTCTGCATCTGGGTCTTATCTTCCAAGGATAGTTAGAACCCTGACACCTACTGCTACCGTTGTTTCTATTATTGTTACTACTGTATGTTCTCCTTCCTCCTGCTCTCTCTCCTGCCCCCCCCTCCCCTTTTCAACCCAACTGGTCGAGGCAGATGACCGCCCACCTAGAGCCTGGTTCTGCTCGAGGTTTCTACCTGTTAAAAGGGAGTTTTCCCTTGCCGTTGTCGCCTAGTGCTTGCTCATTTTATTTATGCATTTCTCATTTTAAAGCTTAATTTTATTTTATATTACAATGTTATTTC
>JAVQJL010097308.1:0-36750 GCA_036024295.1 Nannoperca obscura
ACACACACACACACACACACACACACACACACACACACACACACACACACACACACACACACACACACACACACACACACACACACTAAAACTTTTACTTAAGTAGCAGTTTCTACATAAGAGCAGTAAGACATCCAGCCCACAAAAAACACACATGACCAGTGTCAGAAAACACTTATGTCGATCTAAAGGGCAGTCCCAAACATTTTGTCGTTTAGTTTGGAAGACTTGTGTACTTTAAGAATGTAACTTGGAAAAAAGAAAGAATTCTTTGGTTCAACTGTGTGTAATCTTCTCAGCTGTCAGTGTACTTTATACGTGATGTTTGCTACATTTGGTCTGACTGCTAAAACCAGGTCAAGAGTGCATCGCTTTAGTTATAGAAAACATGTACATAGATTTCTCTGAAATGGTTATATAGTTAAACATTTTCACCACACAGTAAAAATACCAAATGCACATTAAAAGTAATGTTTATTTATTATGGCCATAATGCCAGGAATGCACACTAGATACGTCTTATTTAGCATATCTCGACAACTGCTTTATGCTGTATCAAGGCCTTGTCTTTCAGTTGATCAACTCTGTAACCAGTCATATGAAAATATGTGTTCTGATTTGAGTGATGCACTTTATCAAAGCATTATTAGCCATGCCAGCTAATCTGTGGTTCTTTGATTAATCTTGAGCAAACAGCATAAGACCACATCAATGTTTATGTGGTCTTATGCTGCAAATAAAACTGGTTGGTTATGACTTGGTATTCTTAATGCTATTCAAGTTGACAATGCAGCAGCATTCTGGGATGAGACAGTTCATGCTAACATGTAAAGGCTTAAACAAACTGTTGTTTCTTTCCCCATTCTCCACACACATCCTCCAGCTCCTCTTCCCTGAAGTGTTCTTGATTCCTGATTGATAATCCCTCCAGCTGTGATCCAAGACTATGAAAGGGTCTCCTCCTTGTGTCCAAAATATGTCTACTGAAGGGCATCCAGGAGGCAACCCAATCACACCCAACTGGCACAGAGGAGCAGTGGTCCCACTCTGAGCTCCTTATGCAGGCCTACTGTATATTGCAGCTCCTCAAACAAAATGAGGCAAAAAAAGAAGAAAGGAGCCACACCATTGAGCAAGTCCACAGGAACAGTCTAGGATCACCACGTGAAACTGAAAAGGCATGTTATCTAAGACAACCCAACAATGTCCTTCGATTTAGTGCTCCAGTAATCCATGCCAGTGAGCCAGCATGCACAATACCAGAACCCTGAAGCAAGCTCACCTACACAAAATGCATTCGTTTTTAATGTTATTAGTAACACCTGTGATTTTCCTACTATGACAAGCCAAAATGTCTGCTGTCTAGACTAAAAAGGTCTGTAGAGAGAAGCCAAAAATCGGGATGTACATGTATACACTGAACAAGGTCATGGTGTGACATACATACATATGCATGTACATAATAGATGTACAATACATAAAGCATGGATAACTTAGTCCTTAGTCCTAATCCTTAAGCTGAAGGTCTGATTCTTGCAATGCTTATGACTTATGAAAAGAAAACAAGTGATTTTACATGGAGCTCAAAATTTAGATATTTTTGCACTGGGTTTAACATCATTTTAGCAAATGGGCCAATTGAATTTGAGTAATAACAGTATTTGGGCCAATAAAAAGATTTTCTGTTTTTGTCAAATTGTAGAACATGTTATGATATCCATTCTTTTATTGCAACAAGGCACTTTTTGGTTTGTGTCTAACGTCATAAAGGCATTAATAGATAAGAGTCGGTCTTGACCTGCTCTATATAAAAAAGTTCCTTGAGATCATTTAGTTATATGTAAAAATAAAAACTGAATTAAATAGAGAAAATGTTTGTAATCAGCAAAACAAGATATAAAAGCGCCATATTATTGGGTCGCATTTATGGAGACAGAAAACCTGTCTATGGAAACTAAATTGGAATTTTTACAATAATAATGTTATTTTCTAGAAAATCCACAAATTGTGCAGACATTCATTTATCAGGAATGGGAGTTCCCAGATTGGTCTACAATGCTAAAGATCTAAAATACCACACTGACATCCACCAGAAAACTGGCCGAGGCAAAGATTTGACTTGTGCCAGTTGGAAAAGCACAGGTGTTTCTCATAACATTAACGATGGTGCCGCTCTATTCAAGTGCCCCAGTAAGCTGTGACAGCTGAACCAGCATACACAACAAAACCGAAACTGAAACAGCTAAATTGAATTCAGTTACCTCTGCTTTTCCTACAGTGACATGGTGAAATGTTTGCTGTGAAAAAGGCCCATTGTGGTCTCCGGTTGCCCCAGACCTGCCATTCAACACCTGAGTTTCCTGCCTCAGCTCATCAGTCGCCCCAGCTGGTCCTCATCAGCACTCAGTGCCAGTGTTTATAGAGGGCAGCTCTCTGCCTGCATATGCTACATTGTTTTTGTTCCCTTGTTACCTGCCCTTTCTCCTTTTTTTTGATGTTTTTATCACACTTTTAAACATACTTTTGGGTACCACATTTCACAGCCAGGGTTGAATTAAGTTTTCATCAGCACGTGCTGTCATCATTAATCATTACTATATTAATCTGAAGAACCATTAGATGGTTTCCTCCCAGAGTCCAAATGACATTCAGGTTAGGTAAATTGGTGGCTCTAAATTGCCCATAGGTGTGAATGTCAGCCCTGTGATTGACTGGTGACCTGTCCAAAGTGTACCCTGTCTCTCACTCAATGTCAGCTGGGATTGGCTGCAGCTGATGGATGGATATATTGAAAACAATCAAACAAAAACCCATATTTATTGTGCTGATGCCTGCTAGTATTATTTAGTAGTCTTTCATAGTCCTTTTTCACAAAGTGTACACATTTTCTATGCATCATTTAGAGGTTAGCAATCATCCTAACAACAGTCTAAGTTTTTCACAGTTATTGTACTAAAAGCATCACAAATAGTTCTGAAACGACACCCAGATTTTTTGAAAATGGTCCACAAAGCACATCTATTTCTCATGCTTTTAGAGTGAGATTCAGGAAATAGCTGTGAGAGGCACAAGATTGAGGAACATTGTTTTCCTATCAGTGCTTAAAACCTTGGTTAATGAAAACATACCCATCCGATATGATTCGTACAACAAATCAAGAAAAATTATAAATCATCTATTATGTCACAAGAGTGGAAAAACAGCTCAGGCAGGGGAGGTGTGTTGCTGGTTTCATTACAGACTCATTTGATTTAATGTATGTAGTTCCTGTTGTATAATGCGGTGCAGTCACTGTAAAATGCAATATTATTAAACCTCAAGTTAAATCTTGTGAAAATATTGAAAAATAAAAGACTGAACTTTTTTTGACAACTTATCAAGTCATGGTTGCACTGCTTAAAATGACTTGTTGACACAAGATGGAACAGAAATGAAAAGTCCCATTTTTTCTGTTTTTCCCGTCTATATTCTGTAGAATAAAATGTATCACTTTCTCCTCAACTTGACTCAAAGTGCCCTTGTGGCAATGAAAACACCATTTATTGATGTTCTCATTGCGACCAAACAGTTTTTCAAGTTATGGTACAACTTATGTCATGAAGACATAAAGCTGAAGCTGAAAGGCTTTTTTTCTTTGCAATATATTCATCCCATACCACCATTACAGCAGAAATGCATCTGACAATGTGAAGTTTGTTCATGTTATCTATAAAATATTAGAAATTAGCATTCTGAGGGTTGTTAAGAGGCAGTGATTTCTCACAAATCACAATCGGGTAAATTTAATATTCCTGTTAGATCAAATATATTATTAGACATAACTCTGTGCTTTCATCTTTCTAAAGCAATGTTTAAAAAGTATTACACATCAAAAAAGTTCAGCATCAAAAAAAAAAAAAAGCATCAGTCTGCTGTCAAATCTCTGCACTTAAGCAGACACAAGAAATATCTATATTCTTGACTTTTTTCAGCATGCAAGAGCTATAAAAATGTATGATTTGTAAATCAGAGCAAGTTGAGGCAGGCACCAGTTAGCTGCAAGGTTTTGGTTTTCAATCGCTATATAATTATCTAGTCACTATATAGTTTACTGACAGTAGTTTCATAAGAATATAATCTTCCGGCTTTCTCTGAATCAACAAGCTATTTAAAATAAAGAAATAGGATAACTAGAAAAAATGTCAGCAAATCCCGACTTTGTCCAGATTCTATTCACCATATGTAAGATAATATGTTAAGATTGTAAATTCTTAGAAAATAAGTTTCTAGTAAAGTGAGATATTTTTAACACCAGAGTAGATGTGTGGTTATTTTATAAAGGAACGGGTTCACCTCATTGTTAATTCATTTTGCTCGATCCCCCAGAGGAGCTGCAGAAGCAGATCACATGATTGTCCAAAGATCCTCCACAAGATCTTTGACAAAACAAGCATGTGAGGGCAAAACACTATGGTCAGACACACATCAGGGGAGAGCCTGTCAAAGACCGAACGGCTTTTGATTCAAACAAATGTAAAAGCAAACTAACTTGAGCTGAGCATGAGTTGCATAATTTTACAATCTGATAATCTACATGAGTCATGTGTTGCCAATTCATATTGACAAAACTATCCCGCTGGTAGTGAGACAATCGGATCGACCATGTAGTCAGAATAAATAGTAAATTATGACAACTTGCATGTGAAAGCACATGCAGGGAATATGTAAAACAACCTCAAAGCCATGGTGTTTTTAATCCTTTGATTCCTATTCACAGCTTTTCCTTTGAGCATATGAAATACTCATTAACTCATTAACATTTCATCAGGTTACATTCGAGAGGAACCTGAATGAAACGCTTCCTCATAGCCAGTAGTGTTGCACTGCTCACACAGTGCACGTACTGTACATGTGAAGAGCTAAACACTCTGCGGTTGTTTACAAAAGAAAAACAACTCCATAGACACTCACATAGCCAGAGGTGAATGTAAATTAGGTAACCAAGGGGAAACCTTCAAAAGCACCATAGGAATATATCGTGACATAGAACCCTCGATTTCGGCAGTAGTCGACCCAAACGCAGACAGAGGCACAGGTATGCAAATAAAAAGGGTGTATTGAGGCATGGCGCAGGTCACGGACGGAGCGGGGAGGGATGGAGTACAGGCTGAGGATGGGAGATGCTGAGGAACTGTGTGACGTGGGTGGCTGCTAACACACACACGAGCAAGAAATAACCTCTGGAGATTGGCCTGCAACACAAACTGCTGGATTTGATGCAACAATCTGGCGATGAGTGACTGAAGAACCGGCGTAGATTTACTGAAGGCTGATGAAGGCAGGCGTGCTTAATTTGGTCAGCAGCCAGGTGCGTCAGGAGAAGCTCAGCCATGTCACACCCGCACACACTGTAGACAAGGGAAACTAAAACCATAACAGTCGGCTCATCTTGACCTTTCCCATAACATTCATCACATGTCCTAACCATCTAAACAACACTTGTATTTTGAGTTGTCTTTCCTAGCGTTAAATATAAACTAAACACTGACCAGGGCATGCAATTAACATTAGCAAAGGCCCGGAGGATTTATTGAGATGTTTATCTTGTCTTGGCAAAAAAATCATATGACATCTAAGGCATGTGATACTATTAACTGTGAACCAGACAGGGCAGGCTACTGTTTCGTTTTGTGTTGCTTCATGTTTTTTCACTGGGTTTGTGCTCAGCTGTGACAACAACGGAGGCTTTTGGGATGGCTCAGTTGAACACGGAGCACAGGAAAATGTATATCTGCTAGCCACAAACTATATCTAACTATATCTGCACAATAAATTACAACATGTCTGGTCTAACATCTGTGGGAAATCACTCAGACAAATAATAATTATATACTAATTTTATAAAAAGTCCCTTTCTATAATGCATCTCGACACTGCGACAACTGTGGCATTTCAGTTCACATTTTCATAATGTAATTACAGGCCTCAGGCATACCAGCATCTATTCAATTAAAGATAGCTTAAAGTTAGTTAAGGGCTCAGTTGTGGCCTCGTTTACAGGCAGCACTTATCACTCACTGTTTTCAGTCGCATGTTTATAGAGTGTATTTCTGGACGCAAAGCGTAGAAAGTTCTCAGGTGGCAAGCCACCGCCAATCAGTATTAGTGTCTGTCTGTTAAAGGTAACTGATTGGATGTCGAGTTTGTTAAATCATCCGAATGAAATGTGGTGCGGGACATTAAAACACAATATATGTGTGTGCATATATGTACTGTGTTGAAACGTGTATGCAACGTATTAGTGTGTATTCTCGTACTGCAGATTTATGGTTCTCTATGTGTAGCCATTATTAATGCTATTCTGCTAATGTATAGTCTGTGTGTGGAAAAAGTGATTTGAGGTGCAGTGGTGCATTTGCACACCGCACACAGCATGTGATTCTAGCAGTCAATCAAGTGAAAAACACTCTGTAGACCGAGAGCTTTCAAGTCAATTAAACACACACACACACACACTGGTGGAAAGCACTTTGATCTAAATGATACTTCCACAGATAGAACTAGTGCACGTATAATGCAACAGCTCTAAGTAATCCCTTCCCTCTCTACCTGAGCTGAGCAACAACAGGTAAAATCTTTCACAAAGAAAGGAATGATGATCCCACTAAAAATTAGTGTAAGCTCCTTAATGCTCCTGTCAAATAACTTAATGTCACAGTCAATTATACTTACTTCACAATAATTAGTGCTGATCAGGACGGAAGGGAGGAATGCAAGCATTCAGCCGCCCCAATGACATCGGAGCATAAGACAAGCAATTTGACCCTGTGGTGGAGAGTCAGCGGAGTCTGTGAAGAATTTGGAAATGAAAATGAAGACTACCTCCAGAGAAGCAGGTTTAACTCCAGTATAACGCTGTGGCGTTTAACACATGGATGGGACGTGGATTACTACTTCATTGAGCAAGCCAGACAAGTTAGTTGTTATGGTTGTTGTTATTGGCAGGAAATTACATGCAATCAGTTGTCTGAAATGATTTATTCTGCACTATTTTTACATGCACAGAAACATAAATTCACTGCTCGAGCCCGGACATAGTTATTACAAGAAATAAAGCCAATTTTACCGCTCCACGTGTTGATCACGTGTTTGTAACTGTGTTGGGTTTTTTTCTGCTTCTGTTGTCGTGTCTGTTTATGCTCCTCTGATGCTGCCATATTGTGGACTTTATGGGATCTGTTCCAGCTTTTATGGGCCACCTCAGGCCAGCGAGGTGTGCACATTATCCCATTAACGAGGAATAACATGTTGTTGGTTGTTACAATTAAGTAGTCCAGGACTTCATTGTCAAGAAGTAACTAATCCATATGTAGAATGTCTTTCACAGAACCAACGTTTGAGCTAGATTTGAATTATTCTTGATTAAGACCTACTTTGGGTTTAATTTATGCCCCGAAATTGTCCATTAAAGTCTATACACTTTAACGAGCTGTCATGTACTGTGTCACGTTTGTTCCTCACTTGATCCAGACTAAAGATTTATTGAGTGCTGATGTTCTTTTTCAGCAATGTCCTGCTTCACATTCATGCAGGTGCATACCTTCACACTCAGGAGCTGACCGGGGCAAGCAGCGTCCTCCGCTGTCGGCCACTGAGCAGATGGGAGGTACGACCCTGCCAACCCCCGTCTTGCACCACTACTCACAGTGGCAATTGCTGAGGGAATGAAAAGATGCACTGCTCAGGTTGAGGGATGTGTACCAGCCACACGCCCAGTTCTTGAAGCTTTGGGTATCAGTTCATACTAATGTCAACACCACTGTCTTGTGAAGAATGTTTAACTTTGTCTCTGCAGTAGCAGGCTACACAATACCAAACAATGGCATTTATGAGTATAAATTGCCTTGTTTACCCACTGTAGCTTTAAATAACTGGTATTTGAGCGCCTTAAGAAACAGCTAAACACATGACACATGTACAGATCTGGAGCACTGTTTCTTTGAAGAAGAGCGAGATATTAAAACATTTCCAGAATGGCGATTATTGTAGGAAATATACTTATTGCAGAAAATGTTTCAAAAGTCTGCAATCACACCACATTTTCCAGACAACTGGACGTAAGCCTTTTAAGAAGTTTGAATCTGACAGTCTGAGCGTAATGTGCACCAGAGAATGTTTAATCTGCTGCCAGTGGAATTTAACATTTCACATTTCACGACCCCATGAGCCCCTTTAGAGTTGTGATCATTATTCCTTCAGCGTCATTGCTATACTTAACTTAGAAATCAGCTTGAACTTTTCCTGGACATGACTGGGCGAACACACCACTTGCTGGTCTGTCATTGGTTCTGACTAAAGCATGGCTGCTTTAGAAAACTATTCAACTTCCTCCTTAATATATGAATCAAAATCTCTTTCTTTTATCCCAGCAAACATAATCTAAACCACGCTCAGGTTTATGATGGTATCAGCTTCAGGCCACAACTGACAAATAATATTATTACAAATAACAGTAACAAGAGTCAACAGTCATGCTTGCAGCTCTGTTAGGCTGTACTGAGGCACAGCGGTGCTTTGAGCTAAATGCTAATATCAGTATGCTAACATGATCAGAATGACAATGATAACACGAGGATGTTTAGCAGGTATAATGTTTTCCATGTATTTCAGTTTAGCATTTTAGCACGCCAACATTAGCAAATTAGCACTGAACGCAAAGTAAACCTGAGGCTGATGGGGGTGTCATTAGTTTTGCAGGTGTTCGGTCATAAACCAAAGTAGGAGTGGTCACCAAAGGTTATTGGTGTCTGTACAAACGTTTGAGCCCATCAATCTAATAGATTCTGAGATATTTCACAGAAAATCTGAAAATGTTGACCTGCAGGTGGAGCTACAAGGAAAATGTGCGTTCATCCCGAGGGGAACCTGAACGTTTGTACAAAGTTTCATGGCAGTCTGTCTGATGGTTGTCTAGAATATCTTGCAACACTTACTAAATACATAATAAAAAGATAAGTGCTAGGCCTCAAGGTTTTGCTCAAGAACACTTGAGCAAAGCACACGACTTCTGTCTTGGGGGACTGAATGCAGGTCTTCGTTTTGAAAGATGATGACTTTGTTCTTCTCGTCCTTGATTCCACTGTTTCCGAGGGTACTCATTCAAAGTCGACTGAAATTACTGTTTTAATCTTGCAGACATTTTGCCACTCAACGTGTTTTTAACTTGTAGATACAATCCTCATAGCCACACTTGATGACTCTGGTTTTTATCCCTTGCAAAGAGAGGATTATAAATATATATATCTTAATTGAAGAGATTATAGAGATTACATTTTAATCATTGTGGACTTTTTCTGTCAGTGGCTGACAGAGCTGAGATTAAAGACCTCACTGAAGCAGGTATTGCATGTGTTCTGGACCAGTGAGAGTGGCCAAAAGTCTAAAAGTGTTTTTTAAATGAAGCCATGTGTGAAAATAATTATATTACTGTGCACTGAACAATACAGAGATGAAGCTGAATGAACAAATTGTATCTGAAGCCAGCACAGAGGAAAGCTCACATATATCCCCGCTGACCTGTGGTCAGATCCCAGTAGCTGAACTGCTTCAAACTCTGGATCAGATACTGCCCTTTAAGGCTGATTCCCGATGATCTCAGAGCAAAGGTAATGTTTTTAAATTTTTTTTTTACATCTTTGGTGGGAGGATTACACTGCAGCCTTTAGGGCACATTCGTCATTATAAAAAAGAATTGCTAGTGACTGAATCAAATTAATCTTAATTTGGAGGAAACAAAAAGGAGGATGTTTAAAAGCCCTCCAGAATGTGTGTTTTAATTGCAGAGGTTGTAGTAAAGTATTTCTCCGTTTCATCCTGCAGTGCCTTAAACCTTTTAAAGTTACTTTAAAGAGGTCGTGTTTATCTTTAGGCTTTGGACTTCCTCCATTACAGTTGCAAACTCCATCAAATGCATCACCAAATAGTTTGCTTACCCTCCTCCTTAATTTAAATGTGTTATCAAAGCAGGACAATAATTCTAGCATAGTCTCAGTCTAAAGTGACTTCTTTCATTTGCTTGTTTTATGACACAACGAATGTTCTTTGAAGGGAGGGAACTAGTGTCCCCTGAGGCGCACACTGTATTTGGTAAAGCGCACGGCGGATGCGGACGGTAATTGATCAGATCATAGTTTGCTTCCAGAGATAAACATGTTCCAGAGACCCCCACAGCTCGTGTAGTGAGACTTGGAGAGATTGTTTTAAATCATATAATATTTGTTGGGTCGACGCCGGGACGAACTCAAGGAGAGGATACGCGCTCTTGGAGATTGCGCGAGTCTTTTTTGGCCACGTTTGGAGACCAGACGCCGGCTGGAGAGCGTCCGGTGCGCGCTTGTAATTTCAACCACACCGAGGCGAGCATTAAGAGGATCGCAAGATGAATGACACGGACATATTTTGCAACAACAACCAAACAGGCGACTTAACTAACCCGTCATGTAAAAACTCAACTCCTCCACCTTACAACCACATCGACATCACCACGTTCATGCACATATTCCCTTCAATCTATGGCATCCTGTGTTCAGTTGGAGTCATAGCCAACGGACTGGTCATCTACGCGGTGAAAGCATGCAAGAAGAAAATGGTATCAGACATCTACGTGCTGAACTTGGCAATAGCCGACATGCTGTTCTTGCTTGTGATGCCCTTCAACATTCACCAGCTGGTCAGAGACAGACAGTGGGTCTTTGGAAACTTTATGTGCAAAGCGGTTGTGGTGGTGGATGTCAGCAACCAGTTTACCACAGTGGGAATTGTTACTGTGTTGTGCATTGATCGGTGAGTGTTACGCCCACCCAATTCTTGTCCATGTTTAATTATTATTCTTTTAAAAGCTAAGAGCTATTCTTTAAAGCACCACTCTTTGACGACAACATTTAATATTTGTCTATATATTATTAAATTATAATAATTTCTCTGAGAATAAAGGTAAAATTATTTAATATTCCCTTGTTACCAAGTGTATTTACAGGTGCCATCATTTTAAAAGAGGTACTCACTGAATAGTGCATCTAAAAATATACAGTTGGAGTGGTGTAATCATCTGTGCAGCAGCTCATGAAGGCACAATGTTCCCTGCATGATGATGCATGGGTCATGTTTATGATCTGAACACATTGAGGACATGAAATTAGTCTTTTTGCCAAGTGTTGGACTAATAAACATCTCCATTTGATCACGAGAGCAGGAGTTCTCAGAGCTATAATGTGACACATCGTCAGTGTAATATACAAAATGCATTTCTGTAGGGCCACAAATTGTGTTTTGATGAGCAGCACCATCTGTACTGAAACATATTCTTCACTGGCTCAATAATGTTTAATTTCTTTTATTGCTATCATTGTCATTTTGCTTTGGAGCAAAGGAGGTTACAAAGGCTCACTGTAGTAAGTACAGAAAAAAAAGACAAACAAACAGCCCTTTGAATAACTAAACTTCAGCACCTTCAAGTTAAAAGGAGATAAAACTAATGACAAACAGACATAAAAGCTAGCTTGTGTGCCACATCAATAGGTTAGAAAAAATACAAAAAGGAACATAATTTATTTTAAAAACCTTTCGCAGGGCTCATTATGTGTCATTTTATTTCAATGAAACTATTGTGATTAGAGTTCCCTTTTGACAGCTCCAAAGACAACACTCGGCCCCGTGTTCTATATAATCAACATCACATTTGTAGTAGTTGATCTAACTAGGAATGAAGTTGAGTCACAGGGAAAAAGTTAACTTCTATTATAAATATTACTTATATCTATTAAAAGCATGTATGTCCAGTCAGTGAGAAACCTCTTATTTGTATTTTCCTTATCAGCTATTCGGCACATCCCAAACTGACACTGAATATATTTATTTAGTTCCCCTTGTAATGCCAACAAAGACACAGTTGTTTTAATCAGCACAGGAAAAAGTTATTTTTGCTTGTTCCACTTTATTTCAGGGCGCAGTGGAATTTCATTTTATGGTCGTTTTGTGGATATTAACGTGATTCTGTTTTCCAAATCACATAAACGTATAAAACATATCTAACAACTTCGCATGTTAGATATGTTTAAGGTTAGAATAGGCTCACTAGAAATATTTAAACATTACAAGGAGATACTTTAAGTGTGGATGCTGATTCTATTTGCTGTAATGATGTTCCTTACACTGCGGCAGGATCAAGAAGCTACACATATGAATCGTACAATTTATGCCCTTCATTGCAACTGATTCTTTCTCTGTATATATCTAAAGGTATGTAGCCACATCTACAGAGCATAAAACATTTAGTGCATTGGAGTTCTGGCAGTTCGAAATCTAAGTTTTTGATCACATCAGTATCTAACTTGGCTGAGTTAGTGTTGTGTTGACAACACATCAGTAGGCCAGAGATGGGGAATTGATCTGCACTTACTGATTCAACCACCACAGTACAAGTATATTTATTTAACTTCAACAAAAGACGCTAGCTTCTGTTGATTATCAGAATGCTATTTATGATCTAAGGTAATTGCAATTTAGGAGGATGTCGTGGAAAAATGCAAAAATGTTGGTGTCTTAACAGTTTACACGCGTGTTAAAATCATCACAGAGTGACATCTAACATGTAGGCAGCAACTGGAAATAAGTAATGACAAAGTCATTCATTTCCTGCAGACGTCCTAAAAATTGAGGTCCATTTTGACTAAAGTAGCCGAGCAGCTCCTCAAATGGAAACACAGTCAAATGCAAAATCAAAATGTGTTCATTTTCTTCTGGTAAGTCAACTTGTCGAAATTATACTCATTTGCCACTGAATCCATTACTTTACTGAACATGTAATATGTTGAGTGTGTATCTCTGACATGGCACTGGGTTTCATCATTCCCCCTCACCCAATTTGATTCTCTGAGCTTATCAGGGCGAAAAATAACCTCTTAAAGGTAAACTCAGGAATTTTAAAACGAATTTCGAATTTCCCTTTTTTTTTGGTGCTAATTTTGGGGTCAAAATGACTAATACTTACCAATAGTTTTGGAATTAGTCCAGTAGATTCCCAATCATTACTACTTTCATTTTATGCTTTTATCTCCTTCATTTTCTCTACCCCCCTTGTGTAAAGTGTCTTGGGTATACAAATGCAAGCTATTATTGTTTTTATTCATTTTATTAGATCGCCTCCTCCTGCATCTGTGAATGGGCTGCAATGGCTGCAATGTAATCCTTATGGGCATTTGAGCCTGTGAATAGTACGTCCACTAAATGCTTGTTTTTGCCACATTATTTCTGAGTGTGTTTGTTTGTTAAAGAGTAAGATCGTTTTGTCTTCCTGCAACAACTCAACCTCAATATGTTCGAACAACAGTCAGAGCCTGTCAGTAGAAAAAAAATAAGCACTTTTAGTGGACGTACTTTTCACCGGCGCAATTGCCCTTATTGATTATGTTGCAGTCATTGCAGCTCATTCATGGATGCCAGTAGAGCCGATCTACTGGACTAATTCCCAAACTTTTACTAAGTATTAGTAATTTAGACTCAAAAATGTATAATTTAAAAAATAAAAAAAATAAATAAATAGGGCACAGGTTTACCCTTTAAAGCAACACTTATATTCTTTGCAGGGACCCAAGCAAAATTGCATGTATCATTTGTATTTCAAATGCAGTTCAGCTCTAAGAAAGTGACATCTTCCTCCTAGGTACATAGCTATTGTCCATCCCACCTCAGAGAAGAGGACCATCCAGTGGACCATCATCATCAACCTGCTGGTGTGGCTGGGCAGCTTGCTCCTCACCGTCCCGGTCATGATGTACGCCAAGGTTGTGCGCAGACAGCATTTGGAGGTGTGCATGATGTACCTGGACGGGCCCGAGGACATGTACTGGTACACTCTCTACCAGTCTATCCTGGGCTTCATCATCCCTCTCATCATCATCAGCACCTTCTACTCACTCACCCTCTACCACGTCTTCAGCTCCATCCGTCGTGTCAAGCGTAAGCAGTCTGTTTGGGCTAAAAGAGCCACCAAGATGGTCCTAATGGTCATCGCCTTGTTCCTGATCTGCTGGTCGCCCTACCACGTCATTCAGGTGATCAACCTGAGCAACAACACCCCGACTATTGCCTTCATCTACGCCTACAACATCAGCATTTGCCTCAGCTATTCCCACAGCTGCATCAACCCGCTCATGTTGCTCATATTTGCCCAGAATTACCGTGAGCGTCTCTGCCACAGAAACGTGCGGCACACCTCGCAGCACTCATCCAAGATCACTGTGGTCAAAGCTGACGGATCCAGTACGGCGAATGATCCCAACTACCGCTGTACTGTCATCTAAACAGAAAGATGTCTTTCTGTATATAGGCCTACAGGTGGAAATGTTTTGCTGCTCACCTCGACAGGAAGGACCTCGGTGACCAGTGCTGCCTGTTAAATAATATTCTCCCGCTTTTTCAAATAAACAAGTCGGAAGTTGACATCATACAAAAATCTGGGTGTGAATCTCGGCCAGCAACATCAACCGTGACTGAGAGGGTTGATGCAGGTAGTAAAATGCAGGTAATGCCAAAGGTTTTCCATAGACACAGTGCAGTACTCACTAACTCAGTCACTTATAATCATACCCAAAAATAACAACCACCTCCCTTTGTTGGCAAAGCCAGCGGTGTTGCCAAATGCAGATCAAACTCTCTGCCCTGCAAGACGAGCTGCTTTTACCCTGAAAGCTGACTTACTGTATTTCTCTCGTTAATTCTGTTTTATTTATTTCGCCTATATTTAGATAACAAAGTTATCTCAGGGCACTTTTTCGTATAGAACACGTCAAGACCAACTCCTTTATTTACAAAGACCCAACAGTCCCACCATGAGCAAGCACTAGGCGACAGTGGCAAGGAAAAACCAGTGCTGGTGATGAGGGAGCACCTCTGGCTCAGCATGGCTTCCACGGGGGTAGTTGTGCTGATCTCTAGGGTGGGGGGGGGGCAAGGAATGGGTCAACTGGATGAAAAATACATGTAAAAATACCTCCTTGTCCTGGGGGTTTGGGTCCATAGCACCCTCCTAAGGGTCTGCATGCGACCCTAAGCAGATGACCAAGAGCCCAAGTACCCCCACGGTGCCAATTTCAGTGATGCTATTACACTTATTTAGTTGAGTTTAGATTGTTATTTTTTTCCTTTATCTATTTTTTTGTTTATTTTCACTATAGACACACACACACACACACACACACACACACAGTGACTGGCTTACATATTTCATCATCATCATCATCTATTTGATTTAATTTGATTTCAATATATTCTTTTCATTTTATTTTATTTTTTGGGGGGGTTGCATGTAAACCTTTTTCCTCCTTTTGAATGTACACATTATGGTATGTTTTGATATGCATGTTTCTGTCCCTCTACACCAAAAAAAAAGAAAAAAACAACAATAAAAAAAAGAAAGCCAAAAAAAACAACAAAAACAAAGGCCTATGGTGGGACAGTTGATCTCAGTGAATGTTTTACTATCTTTATGGACTGATCTTAAATTAATATGCATTAGACATTCAGTGTGTTTTTTCTCCATATATTTATATTTATTTATCTAAGTCCTCATGAAAAGCATGAATACACACAGCAATGGACAACTTGCAGGTTTCTTTAACTGGAAGGAGATTTAGTGAAACTGATCAAGTTGATACTTCATATTGATGGTGTTGGTTGTCTTGATTTGCAAAGTACCGTGTTGCTGTTCTGCCGTATTTCATGTACAATGTCCTTCAGATAATGACAGTGGTTTTTGCCTTTTTTTTTCCAATGCCAGACCAGTCTGTATTCACACTAGCTGCTCAAGAGCTGCCTTGAACTTTGGTCTATGACATTTATTTTTTTTGTGACAAGGAGACTTTTTCATAACGGACTAAGAAGACAAATACAGTCTTATCGCAGAGACAACAGCGTGAAGAACAGGTAATGTCAATATCATGTCACTTGCCTGATTGTTCATTTGCATAATGACAAGCAAGAAGATGTATGGGAAAATTATATTTGCATTATCTTAGAGTTATTAAGTATGTTCACAATGGCAGTGGAGCACTAAATGTGATATACTGCGTGTCCTGTACACAAATCACTTCAAGCAGAGGTGCATCACATATGTGGTTCTTCTCTGTGCTGTGTGAAGATTGTAGATTGTGCATTGTTTTACTTTGATTAAGGCTGGATTACCAGATGGGGAAAGCAAGCAAATGGGCCCAGTGGTAATTTTATAATATGCTAAATTGTTTAGTAATATTCATCACTAACACACACTGGTAGCATTTTTTAAAAAAAATTGAAAATCTGCCCTGTGCCAAAATCTAGTTTGATCCCTTTAAAGGGGCACTTTAGTGTTGCAGGGTTGCACTTCCATAAAGACTCTCAAGATACAAAGGAATGCAGCAGAGGTCGAGATATCCTGACTTTTAAACCTACATTTCCCATAATGCAACCATTGGCACCTTTCCAAGCCCAGATAACCCCTGATGACATGACTGTGACATCATCATCCGGGTTTTTTTGACTTAAAAAACTCCTCCAGAGCATGGATGTATTATAAGAACTGCATACGGGACCCAAAGAGGGCGCTTATCCAGTCCAATGAGAACTGCCTGCCTGGTGCGTACGCCGGAAAAGTTGTAGACTTTACATTGTGATGACGTCACAGATTTTTAAATCGCTTTTCTCGACTCAAGGAAAGTTTTACAAATATAAAACTGCCATGGTTTAAAAAGGAATAGTAGAAAGACTCATATTGGACCGTGTTTGCAGTTCGAGGTGTCCTGTCAACAGTTTGACAGACGTCACTTTTACAAAAGGGGCCTATGGGGAAAATGCTTTTTTTGGCCGCGGGGGAATTTTTTGCTGCAATAGAGCAGCAATAAGAGCGGCCACTGGAAGAAAATGGCCCCTGGAAGAAAATGGAAGGGGCGGCACCGTATTTACTTCCTATTATACATCCATGCTCCAGAGCCACAGAAGATATTATACAACCATATACAGTGTGAATATTCCTGAACAAAGCTGACTGTAATCAGATTATCACAAGCTAACTTGGTGTCAAGGGGCAGCCCACAGCTTATTTTTGCCGGTGTGTTAATCCGGCCCTGACTTTGATATAGTCTTTCTCAGTGTTTGGTATTGTTGAGTAGTTGTCACCCATTTGTTGAAGTGATTGTTCCTGTTTCCACAATGAAATCCTTCAAATCTTAAGTGGTTGGTGTATGGTGTTGGTTTATGGTAAAACCTACATGCAATAACTGATAATTAAACAATATACGAGTTCATTGTTTGTTTCAGACAGATGTTGTGTGGTATAATTGTATACTTTCAATTGCTTCCCAAAAGGAGAAACTGCAGCCTGTACTCTGATTAATTTAAGAAGTGTCACACAAACTGTTGATCATTTTTATTTATTTATTATTTTAACAATCATACAGAATATCTGGAGGAGATTCAGGCTTTTAATCATTGATTGGTGCAATGGTAATATTTAAGATTTATCTTTGATTGCCCTCAAACAAAACGCTTGACTTTGCTATTTACAGTGTTTCTCATGAGCTGTTAAGTTATTTATGACTGTGGCAGGCTGCTAGTGGACGCCAAGCTGTGTCTGCTGTTGTGATCTACGTGACCTTTTTGGAAGAAAAAGTAGGCAGCAGGAACAGTTTTGGAGTCACAGTCATCCACTTAAGTGACCCTGGATGAGACCTCAACCTCAACTTTGGTTCTTGTTTGATTCTCATGTTAGCAACTGACGGTTCAGACTGCAGAGGATTTCATAAGCTGTATTAAATTCCCTCTGAAGTACCAATGTGTCGTCACAGCAGTTTTATGAATGATAGATTTCTTCATCCTGTCATGAGGCCAAACTGCTTTGGGAATTATGGATCCTCTGTGTAATTTGATTTGAAAGTTATGGACATAATTGAACCAAGTTATCGTTGTAGCTCAAACTGTAGCTTTTCAAAAACATTATTTTCCTATTTAAAGAGATTTGCCTTGAGAAAACCTTTCACAATCATTACTTTTCAGACTGGGCGAGACTGACACAGCAAATATGTGATGTGATAACATGTAATCCCTTTGAGGAACACATGCACATATAAATATAGAACATTCTTGAATAACAGAAAGTGAGATGTATTGTGGTTTAATGTCCTTGTTAGTCATTTGATTTCTATTTTGACTCTGTTGAAGTATTTGTATGTTATGGAGGACTTAAGACTTAAAGGAATACCACCCTCATAGCATAAATACTGAAAACAGGGAGAAACTGTTTAGAAATATGCCTACCCGCCCCTGTAAAGCTCACTAATTGACAATTTGTATATTGTTTGTTTAATCAGTAGTCTTGCTGTCACCATGAGCTTGCCAGGCAACAAGCGGAGACTCCAGGATGTTGCTATGAAATTGGCTAGTAACAGCACGTGCACTAAGATTTTACATTTCCGGGGTTTTTTGTTTCAAATGACATATAACATGTTAATTCGGGAGATTTAGAGGTGCACAAATATATAAAAAAACAACAGCTTTGAGAAAGAAGGCAGGTAGTAAAATGTCCTGTCACTGTATGGAGTTAAGTGTGTCCAATCCTGGGGAAAATGTACATTTTCATTTTTAATGGAAACTACTTTTATTATAAAATAAAGGTCTTCTCTTGTGTGGAATTGTGTGTGTTGACAGTTTATTATTAAAGATAACATGTCGTCTTACTCTCCCCTGCACAGTCGCTGGTACAAGCAGCACCGGTTCTGCACCAAAAAACACATTCCAGTCCTGATTCAATAAATGGTCGTCCAGCAGTACTTTTATGAGCCGGGCAAACACATAAATCCCATGATTTTCTCCTCACTCCTTCTTTTCATCGACTTCTCTTTCCTATCTTGGTGAAGCAGATCCCTCCGAGCGCCACTGGGAACAACATACATCAAACAGTGTCTCAGGCCTGAAAAAAGAAGCCAAACTTATTTTTTTCCTGAATTACAGGAAGTGCTGTCACTATTGGATCATAAAAGATTCACATCTGCCAAATTATCTGCTCTGCTGGCAAAACATTAAATAAGATCACTGCATGTAGAGTAAGTGGGCTGGTTTTACAGCGCTTCTTGTGTGCTCCGGTGGAGAGTTATGGCTGATGAACCCATTCTCACTATAAAAACTTCACTTGTTAACGCTAAAATGGCACAGTGCTGTCGCAATAGCATTGATATTACACTTGAAAATATTGCACTGTGGAAGAGGGAGTTGGGTGGCCTCTACTGAATTTGGAGAGCTGCTCATCCCCACTCCACACCCGAACTTCACCCGCCTGATACAGTTTGTGTCTGCCGCATGCTTTGACTAAGGTTCCTTATTAACTTGGATAAAGCATTTACATTCCCTTCAAAAGTCACGTAAACACTAATCCATTTGAAAATGTTCCTTACACATCAAATGTCATCCTAGTGTTTTGAGTTTTGCTGATAGAAATGGAGGAGAAAGCAAGAGACATTTAATCGTTTCCCTGTTGTTTTTAAAATAGGCAAAGTAAACTGTTGCTTTAAAGTTTATGCCCGGAGAGAGCTGGGGCTGCTGTACAAAAATACCCACCATGTCTGTGAAGATTAACAGCCGCACATTCGTATTTTCAAAAAGCTCTGTTTTTCTCGCCTCCGCTATATTGAGAGATGGTGTGCTGTCAGGTTCATTCCTTGTAGTGTGTGTTTTTAAAAAAGCTCAGTTTTCAAGAGTGTAAAACTTTGCTGTGGTTAGAAGGCCGGCAAGGACAGAAAAATATGTTTTTATCTCCATCAGTGTGGACACAACCGAAAACACCAGATGACATACAGCTTCATTTAGATTTCTCCACAGCGACACTGTTCTGGGTCTTTAAAAACGTTTCATATCCACTTCTTGTCTCTATCAGCGCATACACTCAGACATTTGTTCCACCAGTTCTTCAGAATCTGAAAACCCACATTCCAGCTCTCTTTTAGAGCATCCCAAAGATGTGTCTTGTGATGTTGTTTGTTTGGTTATTTTCCCTTCTTAAACGTTCCCAAAGACATTCATTGGGGTTGCGGTCTTGTGACTGCTGACAAAAAGCCATGCGATTGAACACTTGTTGCTATTCCTTGGAACTCAAATAGCCCCGGCAGAGAGCTCTGATGCATGTTTAGGTTTATCTGTTTTAAGTCAGGAGCGACTTTACTGCTTCTGCAGGACAGAGCAGCACTTCTCTGTGGGCGGTGTGGAGATGATCCTGTGCAAGTCGTTGACGCTGAATATGCTAAACATCCTTCCTCCAGCCTTCCATCACAGTGTTTGACTGGTCAATAGTGCTGCTGAATGAACCTGTACGGTTCAAACACTTTCTTCTTTAAAAAAACGGTTGTTTACAGCAGTTACATTTTTATGTTTTTTTTTTTGTCCATTTGGAAAATGCTGTTCATCCATCAAATCTTCTCATCTTTCGACTGCACTAAGAGGAGCAGTGCAGCTGGCTTTGTGTCACTTTGTGTCTTGGATGCGGATGTTGTTTCAGCTCATGAACGTTAAAAAAAAAGAATAATTAAAAAAAACTTCTGTAAAAGTATAGCGAGCGCGCCGACAATGAGGCAGCGATCATTTCCTGGGTTGACACTACAGCTGGCATTCTATTGGTTGGGGAATTTTTGACAGACTCGTTCAAAAACAAAATCCAAGAACACACGTTTCACAAGCGCACAGAAGCAACCTCAGTGCCAGAGCAAGGTTTTGAGAGAGAGCAGGAAATCTGCACAAGCAACAATATATCTGAGTGCAAGCATCCAGTTTGAGCAGAAGCAGAGCAAATCCAAGTGCAAGCAGGGGCTGTTTGAGTGCGAGAGCAGGGTTTTAAAAGAGAGTATTACAAAATCTGAACATGAAATCAATAAAACATGCGCCCAAACTGAACACGTTACCTCCCGTTATTCAGTTCTTCTTTTTTGCATCTATCCATTAGAATAAATTACATAACTTGAAACTGGTCGCCCGTGCACTGTGATGAATGGCAAAAGATACACAAGTCAGTAGCTAACAGTAACACACAAGCTAACACCTATTACAAGATGACATTAGTGTCAGGAATAAATACAACTGATCAGTTAATAAAAGGACAAACATAAACGATTCACACCATTCAAAACAAGACCAACCAAATAGCCATTTCATATGAAATGAAACCTTCAAAAAATAACCAATAAAACCAAAATCTTAAAAAACAAGCTAATATATTTCACAGCTGTGTTTATACAACCACCCCTGTCCTTTAATTACCAGAATTAATCAATAACAATAAGTCAATGAACAATTCCACAATGATTTGGCAAAAAAGACCCGCCCAGCAGAAGATAAGAACAGGATTTTAAGTTACAGTAAATCTGAATCTTTCTACCTGAACTTTAGGTGATTATATTTACATTCATTTTTCAGGTGGAATACACTTGAATCAGATGCAGCAGGGGTAGTGAAAGAAAATGAACACAGAAAAGTAAAGAAAGCATATGATGTTCAAGGCCGTTACTTCCTTCAAATGTTTGCACCAAAGACGTGACATATTTTTACTGTATAGCAACAAGCTCACGGGCAAAGTGTGACCATCAAAGCGATAAAAACCTCTTTCACTGTGTATTGAATTACAAATACCCTCAGATAAAATGCGTGATCGTCTCTATGTAGTTTATAGGAAACATTATTCTGGGATTAGAAGGGACAAACGGACAAAGCTCCTGGTATGTAGTTAATTGTGTGCATCAGTGATCCACACTGGAAGCCATTTGTGCATTGAACTTGGCTCATAAACTTTGAAAGCATAAGTCATGCCCTGCGTTCATTTAGACATAATGACTGGCCTTGTACTGATAAACACCTTCCTTAAGGCCTTGCCCAATAGGAATCTGCAGTTACGAGGCAAAGCCTGGATATCCAGTCTTCATGCACGCCACGTTGAAAGAATGTTTTGTGTAATTCCTGCATGACTTATGGATCGATAAAGTGTACTATGGTCTCATGAAGGCTTTTAGGAAAATCATACTCGCTAGTTTAAGTCTGTGCTTCTAACAGAGCACACGGTTGGGAAGTCAGCAGCCAGCTGCTCAGCAGTGTTTTCTGGAAAGGTCAAGTAGATAAGGTTATTAGATACATCACGGCCCTAAAATATCAACAAAGAGTGAATGTAACATGGTGGTATCGTGTTCATCTCAAAAGGATGTGAACTAAATGTATAACTTTATAAAGCTTTTGGAATTGAATGGAGTGCTGCGTGGTTTCCTGTGCTTGGTGTTTCTTAACAAATGTAATTAATAAAATGGCAAACATTTTAATTACGATCTGAATTCCTAATCGTAATTAAAATGTTTGCCAATTAATTAGTTAGTCAGTTCGGCCAACGAGAGGGCTGACCAATGAAAGTCTGTTGTGGGTGAAAATTGAGACAGAAGCAGTAGATTTAAGATGCTTCTCTAAAGACACATGTAAGCATCTCTGCTAACCTAGGCAGAGAAGGGTGTTGGGAGTAACTGTATGTCAGTCATTCAGGAATAATATGGTAAGAATGTTAAAAGTACTAACTCTGCAGATGATTGGAACTTTTCTCAGCGACTTATAAGCTGGGTAAAGTCACCGAACCATGTAAAATCAGAGAGAGAGAGAGAAGTTTTGGTCAAACAATACATTTTATTTGTCTTCTTTTAACTTCATTTTTTTCAGTTTCAGGAGTTTATTGCCAATTTAAAGTGATTCTCTGCATTTAATCTGTCTTTTGAGCATTTCAAAGAATTTGAATATATATATATATAACTTGGGAATCTTACAAGTACAGTGTTGCATGCAAATCTCATCCACTGACTAAAGTTATCCACAAAACAAACAAAAATAGCTAATAGCTAACTGATATATCAAACACTGGCACAACTACTGAAAATGGTTTGTCTCATCACCCTGAAGGTGTTGGAAGAATCCTCCTCAGTTTGTCATACTACATCAAAGGCTCACCAGAATATCTCCACCTGCTTTAAACACATTAGCTAAACATACACTTATTGACGCCACTGAATCTAGTTACTTTCTCTGATTAAGTGATTCTCATTCTCAACGAGCGGCGGCGGGCCTTCCAGTCATCGAGCAGCCCTGTGTGGGATGGTAATGTGGGGTGAAATAACTGAGATTGAATATTGATCAGGTGCCTGTGTACAGCCCTGAGGCACCTCAATATAATCACTTCCACACTTTGTTCTGTCTCCTTCTGAGCGTGTCTGATGGAGTGATGACAGGGGATGCAATCACGCTGCACGAGGTGTGATTTGTTATAATTCAGTGCACACACACTCACACACAAACACGACTCACAGAAACCAGTTGTGAGTGAGGTTAGGTTACATTCAAGTGCTGATTTAGATGCATCATAACTTAATTGTTTTGATCATCTGTTTTCAGGGAGGTCTGAGATGTAGATTAAATAGCGGGGGGAAATGCTTGAGTGTACTGAAATTTAAATGAGTTAGACCCAGCTCCATCCACTGAATCCAGCCTTTTTCTTGAAGCACAAGTTTAATTGAACTGTGTCAGCACTGGAAAAAAAAAAAAAAAGAAAAAGTGGTGCTCAGGCTAAAAAAGAGAGTCTCTGAGAGGCATATTGATTAGCTGCTCCTGGAGGAAAGGATCCTCCTCATCACACTTCCTTGCGACACCTCCCACAGGGCATCCATCTTAATGTGATATGACAACCCTCAGCCATATCAAAACTAAATCTGGACATTGATTTCGACATTCAATTTCAGCGCTGAAAAACACTTTTCTGCTTTCATACGCACAGCCAGACACTGAGGTGTTTGTCTTGCTGAGAGGGACTCCTGCTGAGGCCTTACACGGCGCGCGCTGGACTCCCAGGTCTTTACTGCCAATAAATACATGCTTCTCAAAGTTTCTTGCACACAGTTTTCTATCCATCTCTATACTGTCTGGCCACCACACAAAGTCATAAATAGATTCAAAGCAAGAGACTTTTCAGAGTACAACAATGAAAAGGTCAGTTCCTGTTTGTCTGCAGCAGTCCTAGCGGTGATTAGCATTTTTCATTTCTAATTTTAATAATGTTCCCTTTAGACAGCAAGTTAGTTTGCATAAAGAATCCCCAAGTAGTCGTGGTTGCAGCGTTATTGTCAGAGAACATACTGTTCGTGCTGCGATGCTTAAAGGGGAGAATATGGTTGAAGCTATTGAAGCTCAGAGCTCAGGAGGCAATAAAAAACCAGAAGACGAGATTCTTGGCAGCAAAAACCAGAGGACCAGTTTAATAGGCGCAGACGCCCGGTGCACAAATCTGCTCTGAAGTTTAAAGAATAAATACGTCCAACAGTAATGACACGGCCAAGGCTGGTGAGTTCATGTGGAGTACAGTACATCATTTAGTATACAGACTGTTAACCACCATCATCATTCACACAGCCCTGACAAGCTGATGGTGTGGGTTCAGCTGTGTTGAACGCGTGCTGCAGTTAATGTAGGTGCATTACTCTTGTGATGTTTTTGTGACTGCGATGAATGTACAGTTGATCTTTATACTTGTGAAAAGTCCACTTTTTAGAGAATTATTATAGAATTGTCTTGTTTCTAGCCTGACTGACGCCTTTGTGATGCTATCGATTGGATTTCAACAAGGTTTAAAACCAGTTAAGTTCCGCCGGTCAGTGTTTTCTACAGAGGAACGCGTCATCTTTCAAGTGAAAATGCCAAAACTGCCTAAACTTATGAGTTGATATAACTTTCACACTTGACAGCAGAGAAATGTAAAAGGTTCAGGCCTATTTGGAGAACACTATATTTTTTGTCTTTTGTGTATTTTGTGGTGACTTCTCTAGAAAGGTGCTATATATAGACTTTTAAGGATTCAAAGGTTTTATTTGTCACGTACACAAATTATGTTTAAAACTAATACCTAAAGGACAAGTGTGCAGTGAATTATAATTAACACAGTAGGACACAAGTATAAATAAGAATTAGAAAAACAAGACATGAATTCAAAGATGATAAATACATGGAATATAAGTATTATTTGTATTTTGGTCGAGTGTGTTGGTAAGCTGTACTTTTATTTTAGTATTTAAAAATGTAAACTTTACTGCATGCATTCAAACAAACCACGGGATACGTTGAGGTTTGATCTTGACATTCAAAACAGCAGTTAAGAAACCACAAGCTCCATTTAGTAGCTGTTGCTGAAGCTTTCAACCACATCACATGATTTTAATCAGCAGGTTTGCTCGGTTGCCATGGAATTAGTAGATGTTAAAATTTAACATCAACTTTTTCTGAGCAGTACAATAACTTCTCATCCATCTTGTCTTAAAAGCCATAACAACTGGTCATGACAAATTTGCTGATGAAGATTATGTGATATGGTTGGATGCTCTGGAACAGCAACTAAATGGACCTTGTGGTGATATTGTTTTGTCAAATGATGAATGGGACTTTAATTGTGCAATATTGTAACAAATAAGTAAGATGAATTAAGGTAAAATGTTCTTCAGTGTGGTGCAAAGCTATAATCAGGACTGTAAATCTGGATGAGTAGCGGCGTGTTTTTATGTGAATGTCTTAGTTTGTGCTACATGTGCTTCTTCATCCCCCTCTATCATTCCTGACAACTACAAAGGTCCCTTTCAACATGGTTGCCACAGTATTTGGGTATCCGTCCCACACACACACACACAAAAGGAGTTACTCAGTTCATGTAGCCTTCAGCTACAGTAGCTATCAGTCCGTGACTTCACTAAAACTAAACTCAAAAGAAGTGTGATTAAATTGCCTTGTAGTAACATATTTTCAAGGTGAGAGATAAACAAATCTGCAGCACTAAAGAGGGTGAAGAAGAAGTTGGAGGTATTAAAAAACCTGTTTCTCACTAATATGATTAAGTAGGACTAGTTGGCAGCTGCATATGTTATTTAACCTTGCTTTGATGATATATAGAGAAATGACGTGATTATGAGCGTACATCTGTGTAGATATGATTCCATATTTCATGCTAAATTAAGCTTAAACTCTTTGGTACATGAAGTGTGTAAGGACCTCTTATTGTACTTCACTTTTAGCTGTTTTCAGGGTGCCATTAGTTGATCCCTTCTTGGTGGAGTTTGACATCATTAATATTCTGGCCATCAACTCTTTAATTAACACAATTCAAGGCTTTTAAAAAGCGTTGCTTCTACACTTTGATTCTTAAGTATTTCTGAAGATAAATAAGACTTTTTAGGCGCTCAGAGGGAACATCTTAATTTGTGTGTTAGTGCCTCACAGAGAACTTCAGTAAGAGGTCTGAAGGAAGGAGATAGAGTGTGTGTTTAAGTGCATCAGGAGTGAACAATTTCCTCCAGCTCCAAGATCATGTTCAGACCACAGGTCTACAGTTAAACAAAGTTAAACAACACTAAGAGTCTGCAGCTCTGTGAGGCTAAAAGCTAACGCCAGCATGCTAACATGGTGATGTTTAGCAGGTATAACGTTTACTATGTTCACCATCTTGGTTTAGTGTGTTTGCATGCTAACAGTTGCTACTTAGCACTAAACACAGAGGACACGGTGCAAATTACATGAAAAACTACAACGGGAAGATCATTAGTATTTGGCATTAACCAGGAGGAGTCTAGTCGTCACGTGAGGTTGCCAGGCAACCAGCAGACACTCAACAAGTGTATTTCTCAAAATATTGAACTATTACAAGAACTACACTAACTTACAGATGCTAACCATAACCATATCAAATACATGTCTAACTTTAACCGGTTCTGTAGCCTTAAATCATATGAAAGCAGAAACCAGTTTACATTATAATAAATGCAACTGTATTTATTATTATACAATTTGGAAACATCAGTTTGTCCGTAGTAGGACAAAACACTCATGTTAACTGGTTTAAATGTAAAATCTGTCCCCATAAGTGGCCTAGTTCAGAAAACACACACACACACACATCCTGCTCTTCTTGTCGAGCACCTTGAAAGCACTATAAATATATATAGCGCAGATAAATATTCCAGCTAAAAATGGGTGACATGCAATTAGCTCTTGTGTGATTCTGTCTTTAAAGCAGAGCCACTTGGGTGAATTACGGTTGGCCTGAGAAGCTCTCTCCCTCAACTTACCTTGTGGCACGCTCCTGTGACTGAGGTGCCAGCAGATTAAGAGTTTTGTGCTTCGGCCATAATCCTTCTTGCCATTAATTAAATAGTAATTACATTCGATTACACCGTCAACCAATCAGGTCTGGTAGACCACAACAGACGCCAAAAGCTTAGACATCAAGACATCATCTGTCTTGTCTAAGAGGAGGCCATTGCCTGCAAATATGCTGTGGATCATGTGGGGGATCGAAACGCAAGGACAAGAGATAAAAGTAATATCACTTTCACAAATAAGATGCAGTTCTTCTCATTTAATAAAAAAACATAAAGGAGCACACAACTTCAAAGATCCAACATGTTCATGTTTTTCCCCAAAAACTTCAAAGATTTATATTTCTGTATTTGTCAATAACTCCCCTCATACGCCTCCATCTCTGCCCTAGCTGCTCTGAAAGAGTGGCTTTAACACACAACATGAAAAGGCGAGGTGCTGAGCACTGTCATGTGATGTCTGTTTCTCCAAGTTAGCTGACGCAGATGTGACGTCACCCGCTATTGAATGGGTGCCTTTGACAGTTTGGGGGGTTAGTTTGCTATGCTGAACACATCAATAAAATCAATTGCAGTCCATGCCAGTGGGACTAACAGGCCTATCTGGAGGCTGGTATGGTGCTTTCTCTCATGGAGAACCACAGGGAGTTTTCCCGCTGCCTCTTAATGAGTCAGTGTTCCCTGATGACTGCAGATCAATCGGTGTATCTATTGTGGGTTTCTGCCTATTGCTCCAAAGTTGTTTCATTCCAGAGAAAATCACTGGAAAGTTTTAGGAATTTTTGTGCTTGCCGAGACGCCGTAACAATAGTTGTGTTTGGTTCATAAACAGAAGGGGAGGGCACGAGATGTTGCATTTCTATTGCGTACACTTTACCAAACTCAGAAATCTAGTTTCTCCTCACAAAGTGATAATCGTTCCATTCATCTCGACTTTTCCCACAAAGAATTCAGTGAATCCAGGTTGAGCTCAGTGACGCACCTTCAGGAAGAAGAGGCTTTCCTTCTCCGAGTGTCAAATGGAGGCCAGTGGGCTCCTTTAAGATTGCGAACAGTGGCCCCGTCGTGCTCTTTAAATGGCTAATTACAAACTGTGTGGATCTACCTCAGCTGCTCAGCCATGGATTACAACAACTTGGTTAAATCCTGCACACGAATGTATGGGCTCTAAGGCCATGGACGGAGTCAGACACTGCAGGGCTGCAAAGATACGGAGTTAAAAGCTCAACAGACTGTATGAATGTTGAAAGGGGGTTCAGGCTTCTGCTTCATCATAGCTCAGATTCACAAGTTGGACAGAACATCCAAAGAAAGTGTCATAATTCAACAACTTTATCAAATTAAAGTCTGTTTCTAGTTTGTCAGTATGTTTATCATCCTGGCATATCAGTTGAACATGTTTACAATATAATCAGTTTTGTATATTTAACAGCTGGTAGTGTACAGTGCATCTAAAATACAATATTTTAAATTCACTTATTTGCGTTAAGCAGGCTGAAGATTCACACTCCTGCGGTTTTGACCATTGCGCCACCTGCAGGCAATGGCTGTTACAGCAAGTTTATTTTATTTTTTATCAATTACTGTAAAGCACCACAGGGGTTATAATGTATCATTAATTTCCCTAAGAAGCAGGCTTGACACTAAGATTGTATTAACTGTTAGGTGTCTGGAGAAATTGTTATAAGTTAACTATTTTTATAATAAACAACATATGTGTATATTTCATTACTGAGACTAACACAAGTTTATACCTAAAAATATTTAGCGCCAAAGGCAAAACCCACAGAGGACACACAAAGACACTCCGAACAGCATAGACTCTGTATTGAGCAGATGTGTACCAATTATATTTTGGTGGTTTAAGATATAAAAAGTGACACAGACAGACACAAACAAACAGCAGCTATAAAAACCAAAACAAAACTACAGCTTCTGTAACTTTCCTTGGCTACAGGCGGCCCAGGTTGGACTAGAACAGAACTTTCGGACCTGCTGGTGAGAGTCGTGGTTCTGCAGCTATGAATTTGGATGCAGTCAGGTGGGACTGATGTGGTTCGCACTGTATAGATGATTGCGTGTCCGTGTTTAACATAAAAATGATGAATGATTCACCACCACCTAGCCTGCAGTAGCAGCTAAGAATACCAATTCTTGTTCTATACAGATTTTTGCTTTATTTGTCAACACAAAACAAAGGAATGATTTACAATCCTTCCACTAAATGGAGATAAGACTCGATCACTCCCCGAGGTGATCAGCCAGGCATGGTGTCTCGTGGTTTGGAGGCTGTATGACAATAATACATACATATATATATATATATATATATATATATATATATATCTAGACCACCTCCTGCTTTTATTTCATGCACATTTTAAATTCTCAGAGAAGACAGGAATCCTTGTCTAACAGCATCTCATGGGAACACTTCATGTTCAGATGGAGGAAAATATTTGGGTAGCATTTAGTTCTGAAGAAGCAGCCTTGAAGGAGGTGAGTGCCTTCTAGTTGACACCGAAGGAACAAGTCAGAAAACTAGAATTAGAAAAACTGACTACACATGTGGGTTCACGTCATGTAGTGTAAATAACGTGAGGTGTTTGTATTACACATAATATTTTTACTATGTTATATATTTTTATATCAGTACTATGTGTGATGTGTTTTATTTATACATAGTGTTACACGTTTATGACATGATGTAATGCAACATGTATCTTTGAACAGTTTGTTCTCTTGACCACTTTTCGGCCCCTATGCATCTCATCTTGGCTTTTTTTTATTATTAGTTATCAGACAAATTGGATCTTTTGTTTATTTATTTACTGCATTTAGAGACATTTATTATGACTCTTTTTTTAATAAAATGCACCTATTTGAGCAATGGCGTTGGGGGATGAGAGTGTGATGTAGTGCGGACGAAGGTGGATAAGAGGAAGACTGTATATTTCATGCATTATTGATTGTTTGAAGAAAGAAAAGAACACATATGACACATTTTTCAAATGAAATGAAAATGATCACTATTTGCAAAGATAAATACTTCTCAATCCACAAGAGAGGAGACACTCTGCACACAAATCTGCATCCTACTTCACCACAATCTCTCCAATCTCCAGACCAGCAGCGAATGGATTCAGGCTTCAGTCGTGACTTTGCTGGAGCTCCAGCCATCTTTAAAGTGAACGACACGGAAGCGGCACCAGCGTAACATGTGGAACAACATCTACTGTGTGTTTAGTGGGAGGAGGTCAGATGCACCAGCACGGCTTGTGCTCTCAAAAAACTTGAACGCTGCAGCCGTCTGGTGTGGCCTTGCAGATCTATTAGATAATCTGGTTATTACATTTTTTAAACTTAATTTATAAAGGGAATGGAGCATCTAGCAGTGATATCACTGAACTGTATTCTTTAAATAATGTTAAAAAAAAATCTGTTTTTGAATGATGAACTACGTTGCGGATGCATGGAAGCTGATTGTCTCTGCCTACCACATGATGTTTCCTGTGCAGATAAATAAAGAAAAACACAAGGCCAGCCAAATTTATTGGGCAGATAATGCTCATGTTAGCTGCTGATTTAAATCAAATACAAAAAAGGAGGAATCTCAGTTGCAGTAACTGTCCTTGCGGCCATGAAGCCGCATGCTTTATGTAAACAGGTACGACTCCAAATTTATGCATTTTCAAGGCTGGCTAGGTTTACAAATGATTATCGCTGCTGTTTCCTGTGGACAGAAGCTGTAACATAAAGGCCATTAAAGCACGGAAGCGTGTGTCCATTAAATCATTCATTCACTGTCCCCTTTCTGCATCCCGCTGGAGTGTTTTGTCTTTGAGATGCACGGTAAAAGAAAATGTCAGTAGTTTCTGATGCTGATGGATTAATTTTGGTGAAGATGTATTCTCTTTGATCTCAACATCAAGGCACAGCTGGAATAGCAGGTAACTGAATGGATTGTATAGCTTCTAGCTGCTCCCCAAAAGCCACTAATGGCAAGAATACGTTGCCGTCTACCTGCTTGTTAAAACATTTTTTGATTGCATTTCTGTTGCCTTACAGGTTTAAAATATGAAGTCTCAGCAGAAGTGCGTCAGTGTCTGAAATCAGTCAATAGTTGTCTTCCTCTATTGGACGACTTTCCCATCATAATGTTAAATTAAAGCATTTTCTAATCACAGAAAAGCTTAAAAAGAACATTCCAGTGTAACGTGGACAGTTAGTGTGGCATTCGTTCTTAGTTTTTTCTCAATGTCAAACTGTGTAGTTGCTTGACCCCTTTTCTCAAAGTTCAGTTTTCAGACGTAAAAAAAGTCCTGCATCGAAATGTAAAAGTAATTATCAGCAAAATATACTTAATGTATCAAAAGTAAAAGCGCTCATTCTCATATATAATGAAGTCATTATTGGATTATTATTACTGATGCAATAACACGTCAGCATTTGAATGTAGCAGGTGGCCAAAAAGGCACTAATAGTAACAGGGTTCATACAGCTTTTGAACAGTACAATTCAAGCACTTTTAAAAAAGTACCTAACCTAAAATTTTTTCCTATAAATGACATCGAGACAACAAACAAATATGACGATGGGATCGTTTCATTTCAAATATTAATTTTTTTTTGGTTTATACGAGTGAATGTGGCAAAAGGAAGAAACACCAGACTACACTGAAAATCTAACATTTGTCAAGGAATATATTCAGATTCAAGCATATTCCTAACCTTGAAAACAAAACGGTTGAAATTAGGCATATTCCAAACTTTCTAGATTACAATTATATATATCTATATCTAGATATATCTATATCTATCTATATCTATATCTATATATATATATATATCCATATATATTCAACAAGTTGACAGTCGTTTTAATGTAGCCTTAATCTTAAACATAATCAGTGACTACAGATGCCAAATACAGGAAATATAGTAGTCTGTAATGTAGTGTAGTGGAAAATATTAGTTCAGTACAATTATGTCAACACTGTAAATGCAGCACTTGAGTAAATGTACTTACAGTCCAAGACTGTTTGAGTTGAAAAAAGGAAAACAGTCCTCTGTTATCATAAATCATTTAATATATGAAAGAGGCATATTTTAACACAGTATACAGTGTAACAGACCATGTCCCACAGTTTTCATACACAACATTTCTTTACAAGGCTACCCACCCGAGTAGACAACTCTAAACTGACAGAATGGATAGCCAATATGGTTTTGTTTGTTCTATTCCGCTACGACTAAAAACTGACAAACTGTAAGTGAAGCTACGAAGAAATAGTTTGTTGGCCGGCTGAACAAAGCGGTATTTATAGTGGTTTCTGTGTGGCTAAAAGATAATTCGCTACGGTATCCATATTCTTCAACTGGGAGAAAATCTGCAAACCCTATTTTCGACTTGAAACGCCTTTTCATTCGAGCTAGATCGCGCTTGTGCCTTGATCAAATGCCACGACCCGGTATGTAAATGTCAGTACTAACAACGGTGACATTGCCGTTAATACGCCCACAAACGAGTCAATTATGTCGCTTCCCTTGGTTCTGATGTTACCAGCGTCTGAACACGATGAGGTAAGACATGTCTGATGTGTGCTCACCTTTGTCAGAAATCTAAACAAAAAAATGCCTCAAGACATTAGCAGACATCAACGCTTGCAAAGGCTCACAGGGCAGATTATCAAGGCACAATGACAGTCACTTTGAATTACATGCATGATGCAGATCACAGAACACATATGCAGCAAACTAAGTTTTATGGCAATAATGGATTATCAAAACCTGGACAAAGGTGGATTTTTTATTGTCATTTAGAAATGATCCACATTGTGTGCAGCTCCTAAAGAGAGATTAAAAACCAAGACTTTAACGAGTCATTTCCAATGATTAAAATGCTTTGTGATTGCATATAAAATGTCCTTGTGGGTCTGCGCGCACACACACACACGCCTGGAAACAGGAGAAGGTGAATGCTCATTGGATTTCCTATTACCAAAAAAAAAAAAAGAAAAATATGTAAGAACCAGAACAATATCTAAAAACTTTTTACGTAACATTCCTGAAATTAATTTGTTCAACAAGAATTTCTAACAGAGCGTGGAGCAGTAGGTCCACGCTGATAGACTTATACATTCATGGTATGCATAAGGCTCCTCCTTGGGAATGATTTAACCGTCCACAGGGAATGCAGCGAAATTAAGAGGGTGTTTCGTGATGCAAGGCCATTATGATAAAAGGACAAAGCGTAATTAGCATAGTTTTCTCCCTCTCCCTTTCCCCCGACATTTCATTTAATTTTTATTACCCAAAGCTGTTAAAACAAACCTACTCCAGTAAGTCACCTTTGCAGAGCCTGCATATTAAAGTCCCGCCACGCTGCTACCACCGATTATTATGGCATTATTGTCCTTATCAAGGTGACTGTATGATTATTGGCATATCCATCCACACACGGCGGTGGCTGCAGTGGGAGTGCTGCTTCTTCTTTTTTTTTTTTGGTTTAAGAGCTGCAGCTCTGTACTGCAGCAGAACTGACACCCGTGGCCTCCATCTGCCTTCAGCCAGATCCTCGGCATCACTCAAAAAGCATGCACGGCATTTTATCAGATACAACACGGAATCTTCTGGTTTCATCTCGATCTTCTGGGTTCCAATGAGACAGATTGATTTACAACAGTTGGTGAAATCACAGAGGCCCACACATACTTTGAACAACAGGATGGACCAAAAAAAAAAGAAAATAAGAGATCATGAGGCAAATGTGGGTGAGAATTTACACGAGCTGCAAAGTGGTTTTTACACGTGATCTGAGGGGAGAAGACGTGTGTTCCCTCAGATTGCTGGAGGCTCTTACTCACTGATTAAACCTAAATCGTTGAAATGAATGAGCTTCTCCAATTGAAACTCACCCATTTCAACTGAGAGAAGTCATTACGACCCTGTCACTCCAGTACACTGCAGCATTTCGCTCCACTGGATCTATTCTATTCAAATTACTTGTTGTTTTGCCCCCCCCCCCCGTGTTTAAAAACACTACAAAATGACAGGTGTCTTTTGAAGAGGGAGCGTGTGTGAATGCAACATATGACGTGTACACACAGCGAGCGATCACAAGGTGCCGTTACTGAATGAGCTCCATATTCTACTGACAGACTGAAGCAGGAAAAGATCTGGTGTGCCGCTCGCAGAATATTAATGCTACTCACCTTTCAACTTGTGTGCGTTGCAATTCAATTTGTTTGGGCCGTGTGTGTGTGTGTGTGTATATGGAGCATTGTGTGTGTGTGGTCGAGTAAATCCCACCCAAATCCGGCCTGTGCATTGGGTCTGAATCATACTGCTACAACCAGAAACAACCGTCCTGGGTAAATGCAGGCAGAAATGTTCAAAATGTCCTATCAGAAAGTGTGTGTGGATCTGTGAGGATCATGGACAGCATGAAACACTTTTTATAATGAACAACAAAAAGGGCAACAGAATCTGATAAGTGTATATTTGAGAAAGAAGAAATCGGAATATTCCCGCAGCCTGGAAGCAAAAACAGCATGACAAATTGTTCAAATGCCATCATGTGAGACTTGCTGTTAACTTGGTTACTGTTCTACATATGAATAATCTAGTCAAGGTCAAAGCAGCATTCGTGTTATACTGAGGCTGTTGCTAATATCAAAAGTTTTAAAAACCAGTCAAAACTAAAAAGACACATTGAATTAAAAAGATAAAAGCGACACTGACATTTTTAATTTCTGTTGGATTTCTCATGTCAACTGGCACTCCCCACATAAAAAGGGACAATACATTCACATTTTGGCTATCTAGAAATGCTATTTGATATTCCTGGCAAACCTAACAAAATCAGAATTGTAGCCAGACAAAACCTTGGCAGTTAGCTTGTGGCCTGTCGAAATTATTTGGTCTCCATTAGGACTGCTGACAGCATCAACCATAAGAAGCAGTTGACTGATGGTTCAGAGGTAAAACAGGTGCCGGGTGAAGACAAACAATGGACCCAGAATAAAAACATCTGTGTCTATGAAAGGACAGAAAAGAAAAAAGGACGAATAAAGGACATCTTTAAAAACAGACAAATATTCTTATTTCAATATGCAGAGGACAAAATGTAAGACAAACGTGGTAACATACGTCAAGTAAAAAGGCCCCAAACCAGCAATCCCATGTGCCTGAGGGATGCTCAGAGATACGACGACAATCTCAACAATCATTAAACCCTTTTCCCTGTATAGCATAGTCCTACGATCCTAACCACACCAGGCCGTTCCATGTAACTTAATACAATATCCTTCAGTAAATCAACAGATAATACAATCACCGCAGGGCAAACAGGGCGGCTTTCGAGGAACTGTCAGTGTTTTTCTGCATTCATCTAAATTCAACAGACATGGATGAAGAGGAACAATAGATTTAACCGGAGGCAGGCGTGTCTTTTTCGGTCGGGCCCTGAGGTTTTTATGGGGCGAGTTGCAGAAGCTCCAGGTGAAGCGCAGGTAGGGGACAAAAACACAGCAGGGAATTAATGGCACTTCTTACACTTCGAGTTGAAATCCCCTGAAATGATTTGATGTCGCAGACTCGACCGGCTTTTAGTGCTCAGTCTTTTCAGTGGTCATAAAAAGGTTACAATGAAGAAAAAAAAAAAGACGCGCAGAGGGAATCCATGTGTTTGCTGGCCGACTGGCAGGGCCTCCCACAATCCCCGACAGCAGGAAGTGAGGATAAGCACGTTAAAAAGCAGGCTGTTTGTTCGAGATGTTCAGCCCTTCACTGAGTGGACAGAGGCTCTGTGACAACGCAACGCTTGACCTAAAAAAAAGGAGACTTATTGTCCCTTTTCCTTTGTTAGTTGTTTTTTTTTGTTGTCGTCTCCTGCTTTCATCCATGGCGTCCAATCTCCCAGCTGACAGGAGTCCTTGTGCATCTGCGCCCCACAAATAGTCCAAAGAATAAACTCAGAGGAAAGAGGAAAAAAACAAAAAAAACAAAAAGCAAGCAGGACCGTCCGTATATTTGGGTTAAAATCCCAGCTGAGTGGTAAACAAAGTGTTGACTGTTTGGTTTGTGTGTCACTGTGTCCCTCTGATAAACGGGGACGTAAACTCTTTATGTCTGCACGTATACAAGTGTGAGGGTGCGTGTGTTCTGCTTAGCTCGCCGGCAAAGTAGACGGGGTTGAATCTTCTCAGCTCTCCGGTCCGCAGCTGGACTTTGTTCGTGTGCTGCGTCGACTCCGCCGGGCCTGAGGGACGTGGGGCCTCCCTTGCTTCACCTCTCCTGTCACCAGTTGGCCTTGACAGCTTTGACGTCGCTCACCAGGTTTTGAGCGAGGCAGATACCAAAGATCTGAAGAGGAAACGGCACAGGACGTTAGGTCGCCTGATGCTTAGAGAAAATGAGATCAGAATCAGGGCTGACTCAGGTGACCCCTGAGGCACCCCTTAGTTATGCTGCTATAGGCCTAGCCTGCCGGGAGACTCGTAGGATGCACTGAGTTCCTCTCTCTCCTCTCCATTTTTACACACCCA